>JASSUY010029001.1:0-56644 GCA_032466535.1 Forpus xanthops
GCTAAAAATCCAAAACACAGTGCTACACCAGCTACTGCTTAAAGAAAAATGACTGCTGCTGCTGAACCCATGACAAATATGATATATACACTTCTTCACCAAAATCTAGATTTTTAACTGTGCTTCTTTCACATCAAAGTGCTACCCACACATGAAAGCCAGACTCTCTGTGTAGATGTTACTAAATACTGCCCATACATTTGTCATACGTTTCATTAGAATAAACTAGATTAGGATATGTGTCATTAACGTGGTACCCTGTGCATATCTGCCCAGTGAGGGATGGTAGCTGCTGGGAGTGAGACAGGAGTGAGCTGAAGAGGGTGGGGAAAGTTTGAGTATTATGAAAGACACTGAACAAGAAGGATATTGGGACAGAAGGTACAGCAGAGAAGAAACAGTGCAAAATCATATTCGTAACCACTATAAAACGCCACTGGAGTCAACTGTTTGACTATGGATCTGAATTTGGTTCCAAACATCTCTCTGCTTATAAACAGTCACTTCCAAAGGCTTCTGAGCTGCTGAACAAAAACAAACTCCAGCCATTATCTGCGATAAACAGGAAACAAGCCAGAATAAACACTGCAGCAGGAACAAAGACTGAAACAGAAAATACAGAGCCCCAAGGGACAGATACCATGGAAAATATGAGGAAAGCATGCTCTTGTGAATGGGATGAACATCTATGGCCTAGCAAAGGAGGAAGAGTTCCACCAGGTTTTCCAGCAGGATGGAGAACCAAGATGAGCTTTACAGTATGGCAGCAACCCCTGAAAGGGTCTGGGCTTTTTACCTTCAAAATAGAGCAGGACTGCAGTGTTATGCACTTGGGCTAAATGTCTGATGCCCACCAGAAAATCTGTGTTAAGCCAGGCAGATGTTGAGGCTCTGTTAGCAAACAGCAGCTCCAGAGAAAAGCCAGCCAAGAGGTAATCGTTCCTCCTATTCAATGCTATGAAAAAGCCTGCCTTTAGAGCCTTCACTCAAGATACCCAACTTCTTCAACTAGGAAAACGCTTCCAGAGTAAAGTGTGTCTAGCTCCCTTCACCAGGGAAAGGATGAGCTGTGGTCAGCTCAGCTAACCCATGAAAAACTTGTGCATCACCTACAGGGTGGAGAATACAGTGTCAGACACCATAACAAAAACATAGCTGGGAACAAGTTGCCATTACCTTGTGCCACCCCAGGCTCTCCTCTTGCAAAAGTACTTCTATACATGCCCAGGGAAAGGAAGGATGGCCACACTGGTGATGGCATCACTTTACCGGTTTCCAGCCTTTGGAATGCACCCATCCTACTACCGAAATCCCAAGCTGAACAACTCGAAGGATGAAGGACACCTATGCTCAAGGGTATGTTTCATTCATAGTGATGCTTTACTGGAGAGACAAAGGAACCCAAGCCCTCATCCCAATGACAGGAGGCTTCCCTCTGTAATGGAAAGGCAGTGGCAAAGCAGTGTATACTCTGTGGTACAAACACTGCATGGGATGATGGGCTTACATCTAATACAAAAAGTTTTGTCTTTTTTTTTTTGTGTGTGTCTTTGTTTTTCATATGATGGAATTGAAAGTTTTCCTGCTGTGCTCTGAAAAGGGCAGAAACAATAACCTTTGCAATTAGCACTTGGCAGAGCAAGCTCCTGTCCACAATAAATTAACAGAACCAATCAGGGAGGAGGGAAAAGTAATCAGATGGCATAAGGTAAGTCTCAGCTCTGCCAACATATGAGCAGAGGCTGTTTCTGCAGCTTAGTCACACTGGGACATCCTGCTGGGTCTAAGGAGGGACAGGCAAAGGTTTCCTTCCCAGGGCTTCCTTCTCAGTTCCCAAGCCTTGTCTCAGACAAGGGAGGGGAGGGAAGTTAAAGTACGCTTCTTTTTTAAGCCTGTCATACAAAATTTATTGTCTTGCTCTCACCCCACTATTGGCAACCCCACCCCAAAGGGGCTGTCAATGCAAGGGGCTGTTACAGACCAGTTCCTTCAAGAAATGAAGCTCTCAACTGGGACGTGATGGGCAGATAGCACCATGTTATCACCTTTTCTCTTAACTCTGATTGCTCAAAGGCCATCAATTCCTATATATAGTATCTCATGTCTGTAGGACATAGAGGGTCTTCACCTACCAATCCAACTGGACAGCCCACTCTCTGTGACTGGGACATCGAGGAGCAGTACTGCCTATCCCTAGGGGTTGCTTATGGCCAGGGAGGAGCAAGCTCACCTGATCAAGACACAAAGCCATAGCCAGTGCCAGTTACAGTGGCTACAAAGACCACCACAGTGCAGACTCATTGTATAAAAGCTTCTCAGTGTTGAGCTGTCCTCAGCAGGTTGTGCAAGAGCAAAGATGGCCTGAAATAATAAGAACACTGATTTTTCAGCCCCTACCTAGTTAACACCCTTTAGCCCTTTGTCCAACTGAAGTAAACTATAGCTCAGCTTTAGAAATATATTTCATCCAGCATCCCCTGAAAGTTCACTCTGATTCTCCATTCAAATTGTCTTGGACATGAGAAGTGACGTGTGCTTCAAAAAGAGAGTAAAGAACCATAAACCAGGCAAAGTGATATACAGCAACTTGTCAAGATGAGGAGATGTACCTTCTGGGGTTCAGCAGAGATCACTGCTAGACCTATCTTTTGTCACCTCTTCATCAACGATCTGGAAAAAGAAGTAAAAACCAAAAAATAGAATTGGCAGACCACGCTGCATTAGGAGATGTTGCCATCACTAGAGAAGGACGGAAACATAAAACAAATTAGGAGACAGGTTGGAAATCAGGGTAGAAAATAAAGAACAGCAGAGAAAAATGTCTGCCTGGACAGATTTACAGAGGAAATCAAAACCATTCAAGCAACCAGAAATTCTGCTTTGCAAAGGGGTTTGGTATTTCAAATCTATAGGCATTGTTAAACAAAATCCGAAACAGTCCCTAGAAGAAAGTAAAAGGCCATGCCAGACAATTAGTAATTATTTGCTGCTTGGGGGGGGGGGGGGGAGGATGGTTCTTTTCTGTCAGAAAAGGAAATTCTCAAGAAGTGAGAAGCTTGTGTACATTCCCAAGAACAGAGACCTGAAGATCAGTCCTCATGGACATCCCCACAGCCACACCTAGTGAGTCACCCCATGGGAATCCAGTCCCACTTCTCACTATCCAAAAAGCCTGTGGAAGAGCAGGTCTGATTTCACAGCCTCAGTGTACATTCAACATCCGCCTCTAAGGCTTTTTTAATTATTTTCTTTCCCTCAGCAGCCCTTTTTCCTTTAGCGCAGGTTACAGAAACATGCAATTCCCAGAACCAGTGCTGTAAGAAAATATTAATGCTCACAAGAGCCCCTAGCATCCCTTTCCACTGCAGCACAGGAAGCCCAAAGGAGCCAAGCAACATATTCATGCACCCAGAAAAATTCTCAAAAATCCTTAAGCAGACTAACTGCATACAAAAAAGAGGGGAAAAGACACTGCAGGAGCAAGTCAGTGATCAGCTGATTGGAAGTGTTGTTTTTAAAGCCACACTTTAACTGCAACGCTGTGAGGCACATTGGTAGTTCACTCAGGTATCTCCTGGAATTCATCTGGGTGCCGACACAATGGAATGAACAAGATCTAAACAAGACAGATGCACACACAAACGGCCAACAGGAGTAGGAGGACTGAATAAATACACAGCATTGGTATTTTAGTGCATGTATATGTATATATACATTTTTTTATTTTAACTACATATATAGTATCAGATAAATACGCTCAGAAACCTTTAAAGATGATACAGTGAGTTCTCAGTGTGAAAGATCACCCTACCCAGGATTTTTTCCTATTCTTCCTTGCTGTTTCCTAGTGGATTAGAAAGACAGCACTCTGGACTACAAATGAATACCAAGCCAGTATTGGCCTGCTCCCAAGCCTTAAATTGTTTATAGCCCACTTGATCTTCAGTTACAGCCTTGTGTCTGCTAATCGAATCACATCTTCTTTCTATAGTTGGACATTTTTTCCCATTTTAAACACCATCTTATCTAATCTGCACCATTTGCATTTTGTGAAGTCTACATGTGGTACAGGAACCCAGTAAATCAGATTTAATACAGCAAAGAGCTCTTATCTAAAGCTCAGCATTTTTTTTACTTAAGTATATGTATGTTTGTTCAAAGCAGGGATTTGTGAAAATAGTTTTGGATTGGGTTTTCTTCTCAAGATTTAGGGATTTGTGGTGCTAAAGTGTGGCTGAGGTTGAGTTTCTGCTGTCATGTCTTCTTCACTTCCCAACCCATGGAATGGAGATGCTGCTGCTACCTTTTTCCTTACTAAGGGAGCAAATGTCTGGGGTAGGCATGTTTTGTATGATGGCACATGGATATCTCTGAGCAAGAAGAGGGATCATAGTTCAGTCAGGATTTCTAGAATAAGCTTATAAGGGACAAACAGTGGCATGGTGAGAAATCCAGATCGCTGCACATCCCCAAAAACCTAAACAGCTAGTGCAGTATGATAGATATAGTACCAGAGCAATGGCAAGTGGCATGATGGACCATCACTCCTCACTTCTCAGCTGCTCCTGCTATGCTCACCCACTTTGATTTCCCAAGAGGCTAAAGGCCGACACAGTTCTCTAGGTCATTGAAAAAGAGGGAGCTTTGCGGGCTGCTGCAACTCACTGTTTCCTGATTTATAAATATTCTTCTCCTTCTAACGCTTAATCATGCATCAGAGAACATTCCTTTTCCCATCTCTGCAATTACTGAGCACAAACATTGGCTTTTAATTGCAAGATTAAAGATCTCATTAAAAAGAGAAATTCTTAGAGACTTATTAACCAAAGATTTTAGGAGGGGACCATGATCCTACTGGCAAAGACCTACCATGCAGACCCTTTAAAGTTGGCCTATCAAACTGGACACACATTTACTCTCATTCCCCAGAGAGTCCTTCCTCCATGTCTGCAATTTCTGTTTGAATTTAATCTCTGCTTTTCCTAGATCACAGCCACTGGTGCAGAGATGTAGGTGAATATTACACGTTGTTCTCCATCCTACCTCTGAACCCTGGTGGAAATCACCTCAGCTTCTTCTGCCAGCCCACTTCCCAGCTATGATAGACATCAAGTACAAGATAAAGAGTCCATAGGAATTTTGTCGAATACTCATACAGCATCCTTCTTTGAAAAAATCACTCAAAATTGTATCAAAAAGCAGATTTCTGCTGTTTAGTGTGGGCATGACTAAACCAGGGCCATCTTTTATCTTAGATCTCATCTTGCTGGATTTTTATTGGAGCTAGTGTCCCCAGAGCTTTCATCTTTTGGACCCAAACCCAACCACCCTCTGCCATGTTGCTGAAAGTTAGGATGAGGCCAAAACACAGATCTGGATCTGCTTGGTATTATTTCACCTAAATGAACAAACACAAAAAAGGACAACCCCATACGAGACTTATCCACAGGTCCATTCACTCCTCCCCTACCACTATTAAAATAATGACATCCCAAAGACATCACAACCTTCTCATGCTAGATCAGCCGAGTCCCTGATAGTAATGGACATACATCCCCCCTCTGACAGAGCTGATTCTGAGCTTCAGTTAAAGTAGATTTCAACGGACTTGAATTTACAATTATACCCTTTTTCTTTCTGTTTATTTGGTCGCTGAGTCTTGTTTCTCTCCACAGGGAAATCTGCTCACTAAATCTGCTTGCTTATTTAAAACTCAGCAGCCTTAGCCCACTGCCATTTTGCCACCTGAGACCACAAACTTGGAGTCTGCAAGTCATTAATAGAAAGATGCAATTAGCACCAATATCGACTGGCTCATTCCCTCCTATTCCGTGTCCATGTCTGAAGCTCCTTCCTTTGTGAGCTCTAATGCGTGTTTAATGTGCAACTTAATTATTTGATTGCAATGGCATAATTGTGTAATTGTAACGTATTGTGCAAGTTGGCTGAAAGGAGATGGAAGATATTTGCTGGGTGATGTGGGATAAACAGAACAACAATAACATCAAGAAAGTAGAATAAGTCTAATGAGATGATAATTTGGAGGACGAGTTAAGAAAATGGGCACTTTGGAAAATGTAAAGTAGACAGACTTTTTTCTTTTTTTTTTTTTTTTTATTTTTTTTAATTAATTTATTCTTCCCTGCCCCCCCTTTGTGATCAGCAAGAAATTCCCATCCCATTGCCAAAGTGCTGAAAGAATAGAGCCAGTCATTCTGTCCCATCCATGCCACACTCCTTGCCTGTCACTGCTCCCAAGTGAAGACATACCTAAGTTGTTCTTAGCTGGCCTTCAGACAATGACAGCACTGCAAATGCATATATACTTTACTGGATTACAGGAACACAGGCACAGTTCAACCATGACCACATGCGAGCCACAAAGCTGAATAATCTCTCTCTTGCCATGGAAGTCTGAGTATATGCACAAAATGGTTCACGGCACTTTATCACAGAGCAGTAACTCAAGTACCTGGATGAGCCCTCTGGGCCATCTCAGGGTGACACACTTGCTCTCCAATAGCCAGACTTTGTATAAGAATGCTCATGTCCATGGACTGAACTCAAAATGATGGATTAAGCACTGATATGATCAAGGTAACCAACAGACACAGTAGAGCTCACTGCAAGAACTGCAAACCACATCTTGGAGACAGATTTTGAGACCAGCTTTGTAAGCTCTCTGGTTTCTCCTGCTCTCCTTCAAAAGACACTAATGACTCTCTTTTCCCCAGCAGCAAGCACATTTCCAAGGAGACCACATCAATAAATAATGGTACTAGACAACCAGCTCAGCCTACTCACCCAACTTCTGGTGAGGTACAGTACAACTGCAACATTCCAGGTCTCTGTGGGAGACACAAACTCATGGCAATTACTTTAGGGAGATCTCTGAACTTGTTTTTCATCACTAATTAATTGATAGCAGGCAGAAGGCTTGCACCAGTAAAGTTTTCCATAGCAAGGATCTCTCTAGTCAGAAATAACTCCTGCAGCACTTTCAGGTAGACCCAAGCTAACACCAGAAGAGAAGTGTTGCACCCATGACCCTTAGCAATTGCACACACACCAGGTACACTGACAGACTGTTTTGCAGGTGACATATATACAACTGAGGTTATATTCATGGCTGTTTCAGCCAAGTTTATCTTCTGTGAAACAGCCTTCCCAAGCCAAACTTTGGTAAATGTAGGATTCTGACCCATTTCAATAGTAAGCTGCAGTCTGATCTCATCAAAGCACAAACTCCAGAGTAAGCAATACTGAGACTGTTCTGATACCAGCAAAGCAGAGGCAATGGCAACCTCCTGCCCATCTATCTGCTAACTATTAAAATAAGATTAAGGAAGAAGCAAATTCTGTGACATGGAGTCGGTCCCTCAGTCAGCCAATGTCTGTAAAAGCAAGTTCCTGTAATGACGCCAGCCAAGGAGTAGTGGTGGAGGCAACCAAACAACCATAGGTATACTCAGACTCTATTTGCCAAAATTGTATCAGTGTCATCTACATAAGACGTGATTTCAGTCCAAGGGTTCTATTTCTCCCTGAAGTCTTCTAGGAATGCTTACATTAGGGTTAACGGCATGCTATATACAATTGCAGTATAGTAAAGCTTCACACCCTGATTTGCCCATGGAAAGACCTGCAGGAGCTATTGGGAAGTTCCATCCCTTCCCAGAAAGACATTTTGGAATGAGACTCCTTTCTGAATCTAAATCATACGCTACAACCAGCAAAAATTCTGTCATCTCCTAACTCATGGTGAGACAATGAAATGTTTCCACCAAAATAAGAAATCAACATTCTGAGACAATACTTGAGCATGGAAATATTTATTTGGTGGAATTCTAAAGGAATGTTTTCTGAAGTCACAGTAAAACTGCTTACATTTTAAAATCAGGGGGGAAAGAAGAAAATAAAACAGAAGAAAAAAAAGAGCATTTAATGTAATTACCACAAGGCAGATTTGACATACTTCACACTTTTCATCATGCTACTTTAGAATAAAATTGACAAGAAAACTTTCTGAAGATTTCTTGCTGTTTGGCTGACTACAAAGTAAAAGAGGCTGCAGCCTGGCTGCTGCCAACAAGGACTTCCAGAGCATCTCTCAAAAGCCACCAGGGCTATGAGTTTTCAAACCTACCACTGATACGTCTGCCATTCTCTAAGAATACATTAACATTTTTGCTCCCAGATAAAAAAAAGGTCTTCCGTAGATGTGAAAAGCTGCTGGATTCTCCCAGCAGCATCTATCACCCAGCATGTGAGATCTAAAATTCTTCTCATTACATCAGAGTATTTGCATGCATTTCTAAGTGAGAGTTATTACGTTGTGCAAATGCTTGTCTAATTCTTCAGGGAGGTCACACAGACGTTATATATCCAACAGATATGCAATAAACACAATTTAGCAACATCTACCCACCTCAAAATACTCTGGTTCTTGCTTACAGGAAAAGGAAAAATGAAACAAAGTTTTAATAATGCATCAGTGAGAGTTTTCATTGTTATTAGATTTGTAGATTCAGTTGCAGGGGTGTGACATTCACTGCACATATATAAGCCCCAAGCAAGCCACCATCCTGACAGCAATGGACAGATTGATGCTGAAGAAAACAGGGGACAAGACTGAGTGTGACCTCCCTGCAGGGATGATGCCAGTCTGAGGGCTGGAAGGCTGCCTGCAGCCTTGCTGCTAAACCTCAGCCCATCCCTGATCTCTCATCACAACTGCCACTCAGGCTGGCCAAAACAAAAACAGAACCTGGGATGCATGGATATTTAGACTTGCTTTTTCAAATGAGCAAGCCTTAAGCTTATACACTAACAGTTTGCCTGTAGTGAGGGCTGTAGCCTTCTCTCAGCAGCGAAAATCTGATTTAATGTTGCTAATTAAAAGGGATGGAGAATATGGTGGTGAGGACCAAATATCTTCTCTTTAGTGGAGTGAATGCTTACAGCATATCCCGCTAATCTACTTAAGATCATTTAGCACAATATGAACTACAGTCTGAGCACTTGTACGTGAACACTTGACATAGCTCTGTATCTCCAAGACATACCTTCACATCCTTCACACTTGACCAAAAACTGCAAAAGTTGGCACTGATTTTGGACCAAGCCTTTATCACACTGGCCATGAGCACTGCCAGAGGTTCTGCAAGGCAAAAGGACTGTGATTCAGTGCATTAGTTTTTGCTGAAGACTTAATGGACCTCAAGGCCAGGTAACACCATTGAGATTTTGAACTCTGATGCCCTGGGAGCACAAGAGAGTTCCCATGAGCAACACAAGATAGATAGGAATGCCAGAACATAAAAGTAGTCTTTCCCACAAGGCTGACTGGACTGGAACAGATCTTTCAGAAAAGTCATCCAACACTGCAGAGGCTTCACTCCCTTTCTTGGGAAATGGTCCAAAACTTTACAGACCAAGTCTATAAATAAAGTTCTTGCAGGGCAATTAAACACAAAGGTTCCACCTCTGGTGGATAGGGCCTCCCTGAAAAAGATTCCAGAACTGGAACTAGGAGAAGCATCACTGTGCTTTCACAACATTTCCTCTAATGTTTCACTAAGTACCTGTTCCTGTGCACTAATTCCTAATGTCAGAGGATACTGGATGGATGACACCCTGCTTCCATACTATTCTCTGGTAGAAGTTTGCCTCTTATTTCTGGGTTACCTTTTCTACTGGTACTTGGCAGCTAAAATTAATGAGACCTCTCTTCCCAGAAGAAAAAAATACCAACCAACCAAAATTTCTCCTGCTTATGGACCCCACTTCAGCTGTTTTTGTCCATGCACAGTTATGCAACATTAAACCTCTTCCTTTCAATCAAGAGGTTGCTTTCTGGTGCTGACCAGTTGCATCCCATCCTCTTCTCTGTACTTCCCCTCTGCTAGATGAGCCACTTGGCCTCTCCTCTGCCAACCCACAGGTGAATAATTGGAAAAACCCACCCCTGTTTCGTATAGACAAGCAGCTTTCCATGTAAGCATTAAATATCAATTACAAGAGAAGCCATGCAGTGCTTTAATTATAGTCATGAAAAATCATCCCATTAATCAAGTTTTTAATCAGCTAGTTTCTAGTAAGAAGGTAGCAACTGTTATTTCATCGATTAAATCCTAACAAGCGACCTAGATAAATCAACTCTACATTTTTTTGCATATATCCTGGCTTACAATAGGAAAAATGCTCCCTTTATCAGAGACGTGTCTGAGAGCAAAATAAGCTCCTCCTTGCTTCTTATTGGCAGTGCTATGCTTCCCTCTGGGGTTTTCTCATTGTGGCCAGAAAAAGGGCTCATTGCTCTTGCACCCACTATCCCAGGGCAGGCTTCGTGGGAAGGGCACTGCCATCTTTCAAAGCTGTGATGTAGGAGGCTGGGTCCACTTCAGATCAAAAAGAGCAGCAGAAATAAAGGGTGATACAAGAAACAGAGAGCTTTGCCTTTTGAGAGGAGATGAAAAGAGCTCAGCTCACTTAGTCTGGCAAAACAAAAGCCAAGAAGGGACATGGCTGTGGTCTAGAAATAGATGGAGAACTGGAGAGGGAAAAAAGGGAGGGAGGAAACAAGGGTGAAAAAGAGCCATTTCAGCCGAAGAACAAATGAGAACAAAGCAGCTGTGAATTAATGTAAGCCGGGGTTTAGAAATACGTGCTAAGAGGCTCAGAGCAGAAAGACTTTCCAACAGGCTTCCCTTGGGAGTCACTGGGCAAAACCTAAACAAGGTTTTTGCATCACTTGAGCTGTGCATGGGACACGCATTATTGCAAGCCATTTGCAATGGTTAGGCATGAATGTAGGGCTCCAAGGAGCCTGTCTTGTCCTCAGAGAGGGTTTTCTGGGATCTACATTCAGGTTAGGCATGAAGCCACTTGATTAATTATTGCCTCTGCTGACTTCTCCCACCTACTGCTCAGTTCAACACCGATTATTCAGGATCAGCTCATAATAACCTATTGAAGAGGTACAGCTTTTCATTTGCATAAGAAGTTTCAGCCAACACAGTCTGCTGAGACACAAAATATACACTGAATATTTAGCAAGTCTGACGGCATTTTAAAAGCATGTGACAGTACACAACCAATGACATCATGTGTGTCTTGTGTCTCCTGAAGCTGAAGGCTAATGCAGCAAAGAAATTAACCCAAAATTGATTGGAGCAGTGTTTAAACAAAAAAGATGCCAAGTGCTTCTGGATTTAGATGCAGCTCCCGGAGAACCCCTTTTAGCCATGTGAATGCTGATACAAAACTGCAAAGCTATATCCAAAACTGCTGAGCAGGAAAAGAGATTACAGACAAGTATCTCAACTCCTCCTCCTTGGAAAGATACAATAAGGTAGTATGTTAAAGTCCAGATTTGGTTTGACCCACAAACCCACTGCAGATCAAGCCACATATAATTCACAGCCTACTGTTCCAGCCTGGCAGGTGGCTGCGTTATAGCTTTAGGAGTTTGCCCAGGTTTCGGTGATACCTGTTCCTTGCCGGGGTTGCTTATTGAGTACCCATGATCAGAGAGGTTTGCAGACCTATGTGTTTTTTGCTGCTATGACTTCTCCTCCAACAAAATGCTAAATATCCTTGCAGCTGGGATGCACCAATATTAGAAGAGGCAAAAGTCCGCACGTGTCCTTTCATCTATCCCAATGCTATTTTCTTGGGTCTTATTTCACACATCCTACAACCACTTGAGCAATCATTAGTCCATTGAAGGTTGCCACACTGGGGCCTCTCTTCAAGGACAGCCAGCAGCACACATCTGGCTTGGCACGATTCAGCATTACGCAGTCCGTTTTCAGCTCTCCAATCTGCCAACCTATTTTTTACTTCCACGTGTTTGGTGCCTAAATAATACCATATATTATCCCATCATTAGCAGTAACACCCCAGACAAAAAGGGAGGGTGCAGTTGCACAAATACACATTTTTCTGTGCTACCTTTCCAGCAAATGTTGCCATCCCTCTCTCCCACTGCTGCTACCATCCAACAGTTATGGCAAAAGCATTTACAGCATGAGCAGCAAATGGTATGAGCTAGTGCAGCAGAGACCAGAGCTAGCACAGCAGGCAAGACATGGGGTCACTGAGCATACTGTCTTGTGTTGCTGTGCAAACAGACAGGAGGCCAGCAGAAAGGGCATGGGGTGCAAACAGCCTCTGCTGCCTAAGGGACCCCCTCACACCTGCCTGGAATGCTTGGGGATCCACTTGTCAGATGTGTCCAACACATCACACATGTGGAGGAGAGGCACATACACTGAACAGTGGCATCCAATGAGCCTTGGGAAAATCCAGACAGCAATGGATTTAACACCTGCACTGATCCTGCTCCTCTGCGATTTCTCAGGGCAATGAGTGGGATACAGGGCACTGAAGAGCTCTGCTTGGAGAAAAGCAGAGATCAGCAGTGGGCTGAGAAATACAATAAATCCTTGCCTGAGTCTCAAGCATCCCAGTCCATTCCTGATATGCCCAGATCCACCCTCTCACTCCTGTGTAGGTGCAGTCAGGTCAGGATAAAGTTTTGCTCCTTGCTTTTTAGACCAATGCTGTCAGAAGGTATGTACACATTGAAAATAGCAGCTCCGAACGAGTACATGCCTAGCACAACAGCTCTGCCCACTAATTTTATTTTTAAATGATATAAAATAAGAAATCTTTCTCTGCAAATACCTGTTAGCTTAGAGAGAACAAGAACAGTAAATCTACACCTGCTTTTGCTGAAGTCCTGCCATATGCTACAGAGCTTCCCCACGTGTACACACACTTGTACACCCATCATCTTTCAATATACTCACATGAACACAAAACCATCCCAGAGCAGATTTCCACTCCTCTCCCTCTCCTCCCCCAACCCCCCCCCAAACAGTGCAAGTGCCTGAGTGTCGAAAGAATAATGAATGGCTCCCCTGTGCCATTGCCACTGCCTACCCTCCCTTGGGAATTCTTGTTCAGCCTCAAGAATGCTTTCACTTGTGTGGCCTGGGACAGCATCACGCAGCAGGGAATTAAAGCAGGGGGCAGGTCTTCAGGCAGGCAGTGGGGAGGACAATAGGGAGTGGGGGGGAAGAGGGCTGTGAAAGCTGCACACTTTGCCAGGCATCACTCAGGGCTGGATAAAGGGAGAGTAACAAGCTGGCAGAGCAGTGAAAGCCGTTTGATTTATTCTCCACCGCAACAATTATTTATTCATCAATAAAAGAGGAATGAGACCGGACGCCTGCTCAGGGGTGGCATTTGTGGGAGGAAGGAAGGTACAAGGACCCCACCTAGGGAGGGCTGTCTGACACTTCTCCTCTCCCTGCCCATAATCATAACCTCTGATTTAATTATCTTAATGGGAAAAAAACCCAGAGAGAGACAGCAGAAGGGAGAGCAGGCATCATTTTCTCAGTCAAAGGCTTCTCCCTATGCCCAGCAGCATCCTTACTGTGCCAGATATCCTGGATATCTTTTTGCTCTCCAACCCCTAGGAAAAAGCCACATCCTGACAGTCCTGCTCTTTTCCCTTTGCCAGTAGAAAGCCTGGCACATACAACATGTCCCATGCTGCCCATGAGGATAGATAGGCTTCATGGAGATGGTCCCCAGGCACTATCCCGCCATGCTAGCAAGGGGGACCCCACAGATGGGGACAATCTTGGTAGGGCTGTAATAGCAAGGACAGGCTTGTATGGCAAAGAATGAATGAAAAAGGCCAGGAAACAAAGAGAGAGCAATTAAATGAAATTGCTCACTATCACCAAGATCAATGCCATTGAACAATAGTTTTTCAGGCCAAGCCTTGTGGGTCCTGGAAACAGCCTGAACAAACTGGGGAGAATTTGGGATGTTCAGTACCAATGAACCCACGCATGGGCTTCTGGACCTGCTAAGTTTTGCTCCGGTACCTGAAGACAGCCTACTTTGAAGGGTGAGTATTTGCCTGCTGGCTCTTTCATGCTCAGGAATCTCATTTTCTAGGATGTCAACAAGGCCAAGAGAGCTAGAAATGTACATTTGCTTTTTAGTGACAGCTGAACTACACGAAATCTGGCTCTAGGGCTCTAGGAAAACACAGTAAATACCATTAAGACTCGCAATAAAACTGCTCCACTTGACAACAGGTTTTTCTTACCCACCTCTCCTCCACACTCCTTCACCTCTCAGTCACGCCCAGCAGCTTTATCTTTGCTACCAGGAGCCAGTATATGGAGCTCAGCCACTATGCCCAGCATCACATAAGCAAGCAGATCAGCCTTGTACCCTAGGAGAAAGAGAAAACAAGCTTCAGTACAGCCCCAAGCAGCCTAGCCAGGGACTTCCACACACAGCATGGAGTAGAGGAGGCCCTGGCTGCAAGGTCACCCAAACTCTCTGAAGAAGCTTCATTCCAAACCCAAATGATCCTGGCTACACATTTGCCTGGCTCCTTGCTGCTGTACAAATAGGTCTGTCAAGCATAAGTGGATTTTGCCTTCTCAGAGAGGGAAAATTAAGAGAGAGTTAAGGAGAGGCCTATTGAGTCAGCAATCTCAGGTCCTAGCTGCAGCAAGTGACACCTTGTACCAGCCCCTACGGATGCTAACTAAACACAACTCCAGACCGCTGCACCAGCCACTCAGCACCTACTTTATTCCTGCTGGAACAGATATCTGCACAGACTCTTACATATCCCAGCAGCAAGGAAGAGGTTAACCCACCCTAGCAGCAACAGGGTAGTTAAACCCATTCCCCATCATGCTCTCCCATACCCACCAGCCATCCTCCTGTTTTATCCATACTGACTCTGGCTCACCAGCTTTCCCAGCTCTGGCCATTACAAAGTACGTGATTTAAAGATCGAACATGTTTAACTATTAAATGGGATAAATAAACAATAAATGGAATCAAAAATATTTTTTATCCTTAAATGGGAATATCACTCACAAAAACAAAAGAGGCAAAGGGGAGCCTGTCCCCAGGGCTGTAAAGTACCACAACAAACAAGACACCAGCTTCCATGCTATTGCTAAAGAGTCCTCCACAGAACCTGTCAGTAATTAAAGCAAGAAACACAGCATGTGATGAGAGAAAGGTTTTCTCAGCATGGAGGTGTACAAAACCCTCACTCTTTAGCCCAAAAGCTCCTCTTGGTCAAGACTGCCCCAGATCTGATGCCTGTGCAAGAAGTAGCAAGGCAAAATCATAAAAACATAGATTCATAAAATCACACAGTGGTTTGGGGTTGGAAAGGACCTTAGAGATCATACAGTTCCACCCTTCCTTGCCACGGGCAGGGACATCTGCTACTAGAGCAGGTTGCTTGAAAATGGGATCCCCACTTCCCCAGTCATCAGATAACCCACACCAGATAGAGGAGCAGGAGCTTTGTTGCTGTGACATTAGAATAGCCTTGGATGCCTCTGAGTCACAGAGACTGTGACTGCCCAGGAGACCCAAGGACATTCCTGATAGCAGGTATGTGAGTTATCAAGATCTTCTATCCTCGGTCCTTTGGAAGCCCCCAGTCACAATGTCTGTCATGCTTTCATCACCAAAGAGAACAGCAAGAATGCCTCGCTCCCAAACACCAGTCAGTCTCACACATGCATGCAATGAGTTACAGTTTTCAGTCCATTTTGAAGCACTGTAGTGAGATGGGAGCAAGCAGCCCCTCCGTGCCTAGAAGGATCTCTCTCAGAGACTCCTGCAAATGGCTCTGCAAACTTTAGTGACAGCATAATTGCACATTATCTTCTACAACTTCACTTTGACAATTTAGGGGACAATACAAAGAGCAAAGAGACTGTAATATTCATATTGACATTTCCCCAAAATGCTTCCTTTCCCGATAAAGCCATTGCCTTATGAATATGGAAAGCTTGCTTGAAGGCTTTGCTTAAATGTGGTGCGTTAGTATTTAATCAGAAGAGGTGGAGTGGTAGCAACCCTATACAATAATGGCCCAGCACATTTTAGGATGTGCAAGATGTTTTCCATTTTAATGGACAAGTCTGTTTACAATCCCTCCTCTAAAGGGGCTTATAAAAGATTCACTTTGCCTCGATATTTGAAACAAGAGTTAGTCAGAAAATAGGGTTTTGTCTCCTATTCTTTCCCTGTGGGAATTTCTAATGAAAACCATTTTTTTTTGTCTGAACTTTTCCCTAAGAAACAAAAAGATTTTTTTCTTCATTGGTAAAACCCAAAAAAGTAGTGAAAATTAAAATTCTTCAGGCACAGCTCAACATATTGTGCACTGAAATGACTGCCAGAGTGCCTCAGGAGAGTTGCATGGGAAGAGCCATGTGAAGGGAAGCACAGTGTTTCATGGACCAAGTTCCAGGCTACCAAAAACAGGGTAAAGCTTTGGCCGGAAAACCATTGTCAGTGGCTTTCTGCAAGGTCAAGCATTTCAAAAGCTGTCCATGAGTTTGGGTGCACATTTCCTAAGAGTAAAGAAGCTGGATTTTCAGAAGGCACATACTTGGCAACTCTTGAAAAGCAAAACTGCTGACAACTGATAACTCGAGTTGGAGGACGAGTAAATGCTTGGGCCAACTCAAAGAAAAAGAATGTCTTTTCTTGTTTCCCCTAAGGCTGGGATCCATGGAAGCCTCTGTGATTTTTGCCCCAGACTTCTGCAGAGCCAGGACTTCACACATGTGGTTTCTCAGTTCACTGATCTGGCAGAGGGGTTAGAACCACATGATCTTTAAGGTCCCTTCCAACCCAAACCATTCTATGATATGATTCCATGATCAGTCTCCACATCCATAAAGGACACCTGGCACCACAGCTGTTGATGTTGACAGCCATGATATTCCCGCCGGCTCTCTCTCTTAGCTCTTCAGACACGGATACCACCAATCAACTGATTTCCTTTAATGCCACTGTAGAGCAAGTCTGATTTTGACAGATTCATATTTAGACTCGCTTTCTTTCTTCCTCAAGTATTTTTGTTTACCTTTTGGGTAGAGCCCGAAGTTCACCCACAGAGGCAACCATTGAACTGTGGAAAGCAACAAAAAGGGTGTGCAGAAAACAAAAAAAAATCCATAGTTTCTGTAATACCTCAATTAAGGAGCATAAATATTGAAGCCTGAAGTGTCTTGAGAATCTAAGCCATCGATTCTGACAGCAGAAGTTGCCACTGCTAGAGCTGGAGAAAAAATCTTTGCCTTTCTTCACACGAGCAGGGAATATCTCTCTCTCTGAAAAGGCAAACAAAAAATGTAACAGTATTATTTTAAGTTCTGTTGAATTCCACACTTTTGGGTTTATGTTTTACCTTTCAGTTTCCTGCTGGCAAAGCTAGGGCTGGGTTCCCCCCCCCCCCAATCCCATAAGTGTTCTGATTTTGCAATATGGCTGGAAAGGTTTAGAAGAAACGTTTGTTCCACTTTCACAAGCTGGTCAATTGACAGGGATTCAAGCATCTCAATTATAAAAAGGATAAGCAAACTTCTGGCCACGGTCCAAATTTCAGAGTGTAGGGTACGAAAATCTGTTCATAGATGACATCAGTGAACTAGGTAACACCTTCAAGATGGTCAAACAGTTAAAAAGGCTGCAAAAGGGAATTATGTGAAATAGCTGCAGTTCAGGAAGCATTCAGGTGCTGTTAGGTGCTCTTTCACTTCAGTTTCTCCCTCTGATAAACAGCAGAACAGATAGCATTGGTACGTAGAAAGCTTTTTGTTTTCCTATCCACAAGTTCCCCAGACAAACTCCTCCCGAAAGCTAAATCCTCCCATTTGATATCCTTCCAGGTCACCAGCCAGCCTGTCACATCCCTGGTGTGACCTGGCGTTTTAGGGAGCCAGGAAGCGATGGGGAAGCACTGCTTAAATATTTTCATATGCAATATAGTAAACTATGATCATCAAAACAGTATCACTGCAAAACGGTGACCGAAAGGCACAGCTGCTTCCTTGGCCAACAGAGACTTTTGTCCCTGTGATTTCATGCAGAAGGATGGGTTTTCTTTTTCCCAGGCATGAGAAGCAGATCAGCAGGATGCAGTGCACAGCTTGGTTGCGAGCTCCAAAGACAGGATAAAAATGGATTGTCCTGAGAAAGGGCAACACATGTCGCCAAGACCACAGAAATGCTATTAGGCTCTCCATATCACAAGCTCTTGGCAAGATCAACTAAACCCATCCCAGTCCTGCCAGGCTCCCCACAGTTCACACCTCCTGCTCTGGGCCATGACTTCAGCCCAGACAAAACCCTCTCTTGTCCTACAGCTATGCTGGACCTGGAAGGAGCTTTCCCCAGGTCATGCTGTACCATTGCTCTTTCCAAGGCTTTTGCAGCAGGTCCTGTAGCAGGGAGGGATTTTGCTTCTTCCCATGCTGGGCTGGATATCAGGACCATCCACCCAAGCACCAGACACAAGCTGGACCTGCCCAAGGCCCATATGTCAGAAACAGGAAGGGACAGTGCAACCAACTCACCATGGAAATTGTCATGATACATCTCCTAGGCACTAATCACATACTCATCCGGTACAAGCCCTAGAGCTCCCTGCAGACATCATCTGCCAGCCAAGGACACAGGCTCCATTGCTTTATTGCAGAGAGTTTCCATCCAGGTGAACAGAAAGGTTGCAATCAAACGAACAGCAAGAATTTACATTAGCACATGTTTTTGCTAAAATCCAGTCTCAATGCAACAATGGGCACTCTGTCCTCTCTTATAGAAAGAAATAACAGCAACTGCCTCCTTGGCATCTCCCAAAGAACTTCATCTAGGCCACCAGCACTGCTGTGAGTCCACAGCACAGCAGGACAAATCTCTCATCCTGTTGGTACATCCTCATGCTGCGGTGGTGAGCACTTCAGCAGTGGCCAGGCATCCCATCCATTCCAGCTGCACAGCAGCAGTCAGGTTTGCCTAGAGAGCACATTGGGAAGCACCTGGCCACCAGCCACATGAGTTAGTACTGTGTGATGCAGGATGAACTCACAAGCCCTCAGCACAGCTTCATTTTATTGCAATAAAGAAGAATCAAGTAATGACAAGCTGAGGGGTGAGCAATGGGGTAATGGGCAAACTGCCATAGAGCAAAGCGAAAGACCCTCTCTTCCTGCTCTTTGCCTTCCTCCACTCCCCAGACAATTGTGATGGCCTGTGGAAGTGCCAGGTTATGCAGAGAAAGCTGTTGGACGAAGCTGTCACAGAAGAACTAATTCATAGGCACAATTTACACTTGGCCTGTCAGCCTAGTTGCCTCCTCTGGCTGCAGCAATTAAAGACAGCAACCTTCCTGCACACCCCAGCTCTGACCACTCTCTACCAGGCCAGCCAGAAGGCACCACTCCTTTGAACTACTTTCATTATTAATACTGCATTAACAACAGACACTTTAATGTTAATATATATAATCACCACTAAAGAATATGGTCAAGTATAGTGAGTTTGCTTTTATGGTAAGATAAAAATGACTCTCCCCATACAGGCACATCCTTGTCTGGACACCAGCTCTGCTCCAAGAGGCTTGCAATGGAAGGGGTGAAACCCTGAGTCTTGCTGAGAGGATGAAATGGTCTCCTGTGGCAGCCACAGCCTCAGGAAGGCATTTGCAGCCATCTTGCTCAGACTTTTAGCTAAAAACAATTCACACCTGCGCTTTTCAGTAGGCGATCCATCGATTTAAATGATGCAGTATTGGTGGGTCAGGAGGGCACAGCTTCTTTTGAGCACTCGGTCAAGTTAACCATTAACAGCAAAGCTGACTTAGTTTTACAATTCCTTGGACAAGTTGATTTTCATGGTCCTGCAGTCTTAAGCCCTATCAACATCCCAGGCAAGCTCAGTTGACTACTTACCCTCTATCAGAGCCACCTCCTGCCCTCCCAAAAGCAAGGCCCTTTAGCTGAGCTAAGAACATCCCAACTTATTGCAAAGTCGTACATGCACAAACACAGGAGTGCCAGCAGATTTCAGGGTAAAAATACAGTTCCAGCCCCTCTGAGATTGTTTTAGCTGCAGTGCTTCTTGAACCGGAAACCACAGAAATAATTTGGCAAGTGAGAAACTCAGACCTTCAGGTGCATTCTGAGTATCCATCCTAATTCAATTTTCCCAAAGAAGCAGAGTGTACCACGACAATCAGAAAAGCAATATGCAGTTTCCATCAGATGCCTCACAGCAGACCTAACCACATAACCACAAATGAAAATGAGCTCCCCCAAATCAAAATGAGCTTTTAGCAAAGCCAACCTAAATGCCACAGTTTAATAATGTACACAGCTGGTTCATGCAAAAATTCCCAGATCCAGATTTCCTTAGACATGGAGGAAGAACCCGCTTTGTAACTGCTGAGACTCACACCCACCTCTACAAAGAGCCAAACCAAGTGCACCAGACCTCAAAGGGTTTGAGAAAAGATTTGACCCTCTCTCTTCCCTGTCCTCTATGTGTGTTTCCAATTTCACTCATGCTGTGGCATCTGGGGCATCCAGCTGGATTAGCAGGAAGCTGACAAGCTTGGCCTGTCATTAATTTACTGTAATAATCCCAGTAGGCTTGGCCAACCAAAGAGAAGAGCTACATTAAAACCAGCATCATCTGTCACAGAACCTTTGCTCAACTGGGGAGCCTTCCCCTCTTGAGTGCTCCCCTCTAAACGAGATAACAGCACTGCCTAACTTCCACAGACCCTGGGAGGAAGGGAAAACACACTCAAGTCAGGGAACTGCTCAGGCTCAGTGATGATAGGAGCTAGGCAGACACACAAGAGCAAGAGGACTTTAACCCAAGCAGTGCATTAAATATAAAAGAGAAGTCACCATGGATGTTAATATATAGCATCAGGATTTATTCCCCCCTCCTGTTCTCAGTATCATGTGACAACATTAATTAAATGTGTTTCTGACCCTGCTGCGCTTCTTTAAATATTTGCCATTCTCCACAAGCACTGTTTGGTTAATGAAATGAAATTAATGAGCTCATTAGATTGTGCTGTAATCTTTCAGATGCAAGCCTGGCACTCAGAATCACTGTTCCCTTTCTTCTGCTCTCGCGGTTTAACTCAAAACATTCAGCTCCAGAAGCAACAGCTGAACAGGGGAGTAATCAATTAATGGGGCAGCCCGGCACAAGAAGGGGAAGGAGGGAAGACCAAGGCCAACAAGATGCAGCTTGCTAACTTTCCCACGGGAGCTGATACTGCAGAGCCCATGACTCTGGCACATAGCTTGAATTGGTAGATGCTTCACCAAGGTGAAGATCAGCTAGAGGAGTCTGATGTGGCAGGACCGAAATCCATGGCTATACCCACTCTGATTTGTTATGTGAAAGCCAAGAGACCTTGTAAAAGAGGAGCTCAGGTTTAAACTTTCCAGACACACCTCTTAATAACATCCCCTGGATCCGGCTGAAATTGAAGGAGTCTCACTCAAAACTAGCAGGGGCCAGGGGTTGTGCTTCCACCAGTCAGATCAATGTGATCTCTAAGCCACTTCCTTGAGCATCCCAGCAAGGAAAATGCACATGGCCCACATCCCTCCACCCAAGCAATGCCCCGTAGTTACTTTGATAATCATCACCCTAATTCCCCCTCATGCTGATACAAACAACCCTCAGGCAACCTGTCTTTCCCAAATCTTCCCTCTGCCCAGAGCAGCGCTCACATCTTGGTATCCACCACTGAGATACCACCATGAGAGCAGCAAGTAAAGCAGTTTGCCTTCAAGCTGCACCACCTCACAAGTGAGCACAATTTCCACCTTTTTTGTGCAGGAAGGATTCTCCCCATAGCAGTGCTCTGTTTTAATATTGTCATGTGAAGCTTCATCAAAGAATTAATTCAGATTAAGGAGTTTCTACAGCAGCACAAAATCCTCTAATGAGGAGGAAAAGAAGGTGGGTAGGGTGGACAATAACACAAAAACAAAGCTTCGGTAAATCTCTGTCCAAGGAAGAAAACAGATGTACTTCTGCATGCATATAAGCCCCACAGTCCAGAGATTGTGTTAGCTATGGTGACTCCCAATAGCACCAGAGGAATTCAGGGTAGGAAATGTATGCAAATTAAATTCTCTCTGTGGCTGTATTCCCCAACAGATTGGATAGCAAAGCTTTATCAAGCTCTCAGGCCCTGGGCTTTTGTAATTTAGCTTTTAGCCCAGAAGTTGCATGACATTGAACCAGGCCTGCTGAGGAAAAACAAGAGGATGATGAGCACAAACAGAGGGGGAGTGACAGAAAGGCATTCACACAGTGAGACACTGAAAAACCTTAAGGATAGAAAAAAATAAGGCAATATACAAAGTCTCCACAAAAGCCTCAGGAAAGCAATGCCACAGTCACTATTGCAGAGCGCATGAAAAAGGAAACAACGCAGCAAAACAAAATGCCAAACATCTTTCCACCAAAGCTGGAAACCCCACAATAGCTGTATTCCCACAGTCATCCATTGCACACCCCTCCCCCCCAAAAAGGTCATCTCATATGATGCTTGAGCTGTGTCCCCCCTGCAGCTTAAAGGATTATCGCACCTTAGTTTAAAAAAAAGCCAACACCACCTCTATCCATGTCCCCACCTCTGAAAGTTGGTATCACAACAAGCAAAATGCCAGGCTCTGAACTAAAATATCCCTGGGTTAGCCAAGCCTTTTACAACCCCTCCATGTCTGTGGCTCAGACACGCAACAACCCATTCAGTGAAGTTTGACTTTACTCTCATTCAGAGGATTTGAACATCAGTGCCTTTGGTGACTGATGATTAAAGTAGGTGGGAAAAGCACAGCTATCATTCATATGTGACCTTGGCGCGGGGGGGGATACTGCAAATAATACTGGCTTGCTGGCAGCAGGACCCCAGCCAGAAAGTAAGGGAGCAGATATTAAGGGCAGCAGGGAGGATAAAGAGGCCAGGCTGATCGCTTGCCTTCTACTCTGTCTGCAAAGGAGAACTGTAAGCATCTCAGCAGGTAGCACTGGAGAGGGAGAGATCACTTTAAGCAGTTGATACCATGTAGGAGAAGATGTACAGAGGAGTATAAGTGAATATCTGAGGATAACAGAGGTGGACTCTTGCCACAGCTATTGACAACTCTTAAATGAGCAATAGTATGCTGGATCTTCAACAGGTTTTCCACCAGCAGTTACTGCAAACTCAGCAGCAAAAATGTGGCAGACTCATTGAGCAGCACAAGGGCAGCTGTTAGTCTAGCCAAGCAAGGCTTCTGAGCTGGTATTTGCTGAGAATGAGTTACTTCAAAAGAGAAAGCAAATTAACTTTTCCACATGTAGGGCATCCTAAATAGCACTAGTCACCACATTCATATACAGAACCCTCTGTTTAACCCTCCATTTAACCCTCCATCTTTCCCCAGAGGCAGTCATAGTGCTACCTGCAAAAATTAGGGACCCATGTGCTCACAAATCAAACTTGTAAGCTGTGCAGCACACAAAACACATGAGGCAGAGCATGGCAAGTTAGTTTCCACAAATGAAAGGGATCAGTAACATGAACACATTTTTCCATAAGCTGGCACTAGCCTCCCATGCCAGGTTGAGGTCTCTGCACCATGCACACAGAGCAACTGTGACCCATGTCTTCATTCTGGCTTATCCCAGAGCCCAGCTGGCATAAGCCATGCTGTTTCCACAGTGTTGGCTTATTTAGAGTGAGTGAACCATGTTCAATTTTGTTCAAAATCAAATAAAAATTCGAATTTTGGCTCAGATATTGCAGCCTGTTTATGCTGCAGTCAGAAATATAACATCAGACATGCACATATTCAGGGGAATTTCACCATGACTTGAGCTCCAGTTAGCATGCAACCATGGAAGCAAAGGCTTCATCACAGGCCCTGCAAACCTGCCACACAGTCCTAGCCCAGTATCTCTGTATCCTCAAGACAAGCCCAGTATGTGCCATCAGATGCCTGTTCTGAATCCAGTTGCTCCCAGCAGTAGATATTTACCTGGACAGGGATGCATTTCACACCTCTTCAACCCACACAGGACCAACTCCTACAGCAAGAACAAATAAATGCCTATATATCCCAATGGCTAAATGCCCTTGGAGTATATCTTGGCAGATGACTTTGCCCTCACACTTTGCCCTTATTTTTTTCTTATGGGCATGCGCACACACAGAAGGGGACCTGCAGGGATGCATAGCAGCCCATGCAGAAGATGTCTTTGTGGCAGCTGCAAGCAGAGCCAAAAGCCATGGGACTGATTTGGTATACATTCTTACAAATGCAACTGCATTTCCGAAGTGTATTTATATCTTATCTATGCTGTTTACCCATATGTTCAATAAATCATTACTCATTATCTGATAAGGTGCTTGCACTGAATATCTAAGCCAGGCTTACAGTTAGCATAGAGTAGGACATGCTGGGAATACAAATGGAAAAATAGAGCAGCTGTCTCCAGGGAGGCTGCTCCGCTACCAAGGGATGCTGCTGACATCACCAGCCATGAGACCAAAGCCTGGGTCATCAGGCCTGCTGAGCTGGATACAACAGGCTTGTATTATGCAGAACAGCCTCCTTTTTAGTTAATTACACGTGTGAGATCCTTTCCCTATGATAGAAATTACATTACAAAGCAAGCCATGTTTCCTCTCTTCTGCACTGCTTTCATCTCTATCCTGCCCAGGCCCTTGTGGCAGCCAAGCAGAAATAGCCTCTCCTCTTTGGTATCCACAGGGCCACCACAAAAGTCTCAGCCTGGGAGCAAGGAGGATAAAAGACAGAGTTTATGTCTGAGATCTGAAGCTTGAATAGACAGGAAAACTCTTATTTGTGCTGTCTGTGGCCCAGGCACAAAACCAGAGGAGCAAGAACAATGCAGATCGAAAGCCTTTCTGACCCTTCCTGTTCCAGCATAAAATGAAGAGATGGGGAGCACCTAAACATGATGCCCCATGGTGCATCCCAACCCCTCCTTTCTCCCCTTTGATGCTTCCTCCAACACCAGGAAATAAAACTGGCTCCATTTAGGCCAGGCTGTATTTTACCACAGCTTTCAATATGGCAGTGTTCTCTCTCAAATCTCAGCTCCTGGTCCAAGGATTAGCTGCACTGGATGGATATTTCCATGGGGAATAGCGGGAGGAAGGTGGAGGGAGAGGGCAGGGAGTCAGGTTCAAGTCATGTGAAAACCATCTACAGCGCATCTTAAAAGCAGGCTACAAGGAAGTGTGACATCCAATTTCTTGGGAAGGGGAGGCAGAACGGTAATTAAATTTTCTGATCTTGTTAGCCAATTTCTCCAATCACTGCCCCTGAACTGGAGAAGGGGAAGGGAGAGGGGAGATGCTTGCGTCAGCAACGCTTGTGAGGGAAATTAGGTTTTCACGGATTATTGGGTTAGTTCCACTTCTCCCACTTTTTAATTTATTTGTCTGTATGTGCTGCCAAGCTAAAGGGCCGAGAATTTCCCTTCTCTCCTTTTTTTTTATATTTTAATTTTTTAATTAAAATCTGTAGTTTCGGAAGATGAAAACTTAGGGCAAGGAGAAGGGAGGGAAGATTGCAACAATGCAACTATGTCAGCCAAAATCTGCTACCCTCCCAAACTTCTTTGATGATCCCTTTCCAAAACAAAAACCTAAAAAGATCTTTCATTAGGGCTCCAAACAGTCTTTGGATACTCCTACAGAAGAAAGAAAAGAAATATAATTGAAGTTTGTTCTATACTAAAAAAGAACAGAATTCATTTACTTCTACTTGCAGGTTGGTTCTTGGTTTGGTGTTTTGTTTGGGGTTTGTCATTTTCCCCTTAATGTGACAAAAGAAGTTTAAGAATTGCTGCCTGTGCAACCCTCTGCCTTTTCTCAAAAGACAGTAACACTGCCTGTCTTTCCAATTTCTTTTGAGAAAGAAAGAGAAGACTAAAATGTGCCTATTGGCAGCATTCAAGTGAATTATCTGTATGATTATTTCCAACTGCCTGGTGAGTGGTTTCCTAGGAACAATGCCAAGGGGCTATTTTGTTTAAGCTTTCTAAATTTTGGATAAAAGAGAAACTATGTAGTTCACATAGTGTCCCGACTTCCCCTTTCGTGAAAGCTTTGGGAAGTATGTATGCTACATGGATCATCGCTAGCTGGAGGATGCTTACAAAAGTTTCTGGGAAGCCAAAAAAGACTGGAAATAATAGCTCACAGACAACAGGAGACAGCATAGCTTCAGAATTAAAGAGCTGGGGAAAGAACCAGTTGCTTCGTTCAACAGCATCCTTCAATAAGCAAGAGCAGCAGATCAATAGCCTGGGGTTGCGATCAGGAGACTGACCATTTCACACACCAGGGCAGTGACACCCATGGCCAAGCTCTCCAATCTGACTCGTCTTGTAGATGGATGCTCTCTGCATTATAGATATGTCTTCTACCTCCAGGGGGACTTTGAGTCTAGACCAGAATAGCTTTTTGAAGATCTGCCCAGGCCCTCTCCAGAACTATTGGAACTGATGTCAGGAATCACTGCTGCTAGCACAGTTGACCAGGTCAGCCAGATAGGATTTGTTAACATATGCTGGCCTACTGCCTGTTAACCTATGGAGACTCCATACAGGAAGACCCAAAGATGTATTGCTGGGGGGAGCGCTTAAGAGGTACCTGTCAGTTCTTCAGTTCTGAAGAGGTTCTTTAGGCTTACCAATGCGCCTGTAGCTTCCAGCTTTCCTCTAGACCCAAGAGACATCATGAGGTTCAGTGCACTTGTTCATATAATGAGTACAGGTAAAGGATGAACATGCAAAAGAAAGATTCAGAGAGCAAAGGCTTAGTAGCAGACTTCTACTTGGCCATAGCTTTGCAGTCATTTAACAATCCTGTGCGCTCCTCTTAGACAGCTTTTGATCTACAGCTAACAATATCTTACGGCTCACCTTCACCCTGCCATCTTAAATGCCCCTTGGGCAAAGAATCTTTCTGAAGACATTTGGAAAGCAGAGCTGGGTTATTTATTTCTACTTTCACATACTCAGGGAGTGCTATGCATCCTCTCCATCCATCCTGCCACCTGTGTGGGATAATAACACCCATCTCACATTGACTGCTTTTACAGGCAAACCATATCATACCCATGAACTTTTATAGGGAGGTACGCATGGACAAGAGTCCTTAGTTGGGATAGTAAAGAGGCTGAGTCAAGATCACACAAAACTTCTAACCAGCGAAGTACAAAGGGTCACAGTTATCAGAGTGCGGTCAGTTTTCCATGGAGAATAGAAATGACTCACCTCTAGGCAGTGGCAGAGCATCCTACCTGTAGAGCTAGCCAAAGGTCATTTCTTGAAAGTTTTTAAACAAAGCAAAATACACACACACACACACCTCTCCATTCTTCTTGCCCAATTAGGGTGAGCACACTGGCTGGAGCCTTGATTAAGATCTTCATCATGGTTGAGCTCTGAACTGACTCGCCCTCATCAAGCTCTGCAGTTTGGAAAAAGCTAACTCTGCCGGCAGTGAAGAGAAGGGGGATTTACTCTGATCTGCCATGACCCAGACTTCACAGCCATTCAAAAGGAACAGCAACAGCCATTAAAAACTTCACTTTATGCGCTGAAGAGGCTCATAAAGAGAGTGTGAATTCATGGAGTAGCGGCTCAGAAAGCCAGTTCCCTGGGTGTCCCACAGACTGCTGTTGTCTGAATTATGGAATAAAAGAGAGGTTCATATTTTACCTCAGACTTATTTCACTCTTCCCTTGTTCTCTCTGTGGGCTGACTGAAGAGGAAGTGATTTATAAGGGGAAAACAAGGGGAAGTGGTTCTAATTAATTGGCCATAACCATTACAGCTGTACTGGCATCCAGCAAAATACTGGGCAACAGTGCTGAAACAGAGATGCAGTACCACTGAAGGCTCTCAATAATGCTGCTTCAAGACAGAATAAAATGAACTTTTTGTGCTCACAGGACTGGTAGAGACCCCTTGTACGAGGCTTCTGGCATCTGACCTGTCCTTTTACACCAAGTCAGCGGGATTGGAGAACTGAGAGAGTCTCCTAGATTGAAACTCTGCCTGCAGACCCCTCCGTTTCCTCTCCAGAAAGGACTGAGTTCATTTTCACATCAGCTGTAGTTCAAGTTGTAGGGAATGAGTCTATTTTAAGGAATCTCAACTCCAGGTGTAGGAGTGAGAAGCTTAAACTAAACTGAAGGCTAAGGCACCTTGCTTCATCAGACCCTGCCATCTCAGAGCTGGGAGGAGAGCATGGTGCTCCTGGTGCACAGCAGAGACACAGGAAAAATGAGAAAGGCTCTTTCGTGTCCAGAAAAAAATGTGTTTGTTTTCAACAAAGTTATAGCCAGGAGAACAGGTCTCTGGAGAGCAATAGATCACACATTGCAGGTGCCTAGTTTTAGGAGGGGAAACTCTCCAGTTTTCCTAACTGCATGAGCCAGCAGCTCTGTAACTGAAGTTCATGTTGACCTCAGAGGGCTGGCCCGCTCCATGGGAGGAAACAGAAAGCCTGGGCACAATCGGAACAAGCTCATAATTAAAAGTGCTTTAGCCTTTATGAGTTCCCAGATTGCATAGCTACAGCAAGAGAAGGTGTTTTCATTTTACCTCATTATGTATGGAGCAGTGCAACGGTAATGAACAGCCTGGCATTTCCCAGAGCCTGCCGCTCGCAGGAAGAGGGCAGCCGACACCAGAGCAGATGCTAACACAGTGCACTGCACCCTGCTGCAACTGCTGGCACAAGGCCACTACCTCCATGAGGAAGGACTTTTATGGGTAGAAGGTGTGGGGAGCAACTAACCAGGACACCCTTTAACACTGGGGAGGGGGGGGGGGGGAAGAAACGCAAAACACAAATAAGAATGGTCTTTCCCATTTGCTCTGCTGAAGCATCTTGTTCTGGGACTCATAGATGCAGCCCAGGAAGAAAGCCAGGCTCCTACCAGCTCTCGCATAGGAACAGACACAGTAGTTCCTAAGCTCCAGTGATAAGCATCAAGTAGCTTATAAGCTCCAGCTTCTGCAACAAGTGAAATAAAAAATAGACACTAATATTTGCCCAGTACTTAGCTAGTGCTGAGCACTATCGTTCTGTGCCATACAAGATTAACACAGAGTGCTTTGTGGGCTCACTGCTTACTGACGTCCCTAGGCAGATATTCCTCTGCGTGCTTTGAAAAAGGTCTCAGGTTGTGAACTTTCATTTAGCAGGCAGCCTGAGCCACTCCGTGAGGCCCTTATTTCCTCCCCACCTGAGATCCAAGCAAGCCACAAGGCTTTCCCACGGAGCCTGTCTGATCATCTGCTCCACTTGGGACCACGGTAGTCCCAGGGCTTTGTGTTTCAAACTACCTGTGCAGCCTGATATCTCTGAGAGGTGGTGGACCCCTCTACAAGCCACCTGCCATATTTCCAGGCAAGAAGCTCCAGCAAGCTCTTGTTATTTATTTGCAACAACTGGGAAAGAAAAGCCATTTCTATGCCTTGCTGTCAGTTTCTGCTATGCCAGCTGGAAAAATAATAGTCACTTGAAAGAAAGAAGACCACTGTACCTGACATTTCTGGAGGAACACAGGTGCAACAGGATCCATGGGGAAAACAAGAGCTTCCTCCAAACAGCAACCCCCCAGGCAACTGCTGTCCCCAACTGCTGAGGGCATGGGCACAACCACCAAAGCCTACCTTGCTTTGAGAAAGGAGATTTCAAAGCAACCAGGGAGAGGGTGGGCTAAAAAGGAATAATCATTGTTACCATTCAGGACCAGCCCTATGCCCTGCAGATAGCCCACCACCACCAGCTCTCAAGGCATCACCATGGCACATAGGGACAAGGGGCAAAGGGATGCTTAGGGGCAGACCCCTGAAGGATGCTCAGGAAAGTATCAGGATAGGACTCTGTGCTGGTATTAGGAAAATAATGGTGTATTATAGAGCCCAAAGAAGACCAAATACAACATAAAACAAGCTGACTGACAAGCACTCCTCTCTCCTTCTAGGTTGAAACAGCTCCGTATTGCCAGCTCAGGAGCAATAGAGACCTTGTCTAGGCAAGAGAGGTGGTGCATGCTGTTAAGCATACGTTAGACAAAGCCTGCTGATTTTAGATGTGGCAATGTTATAAACAGGCGCAGAGAGGAAAGGATTTAACTCAGGTTTCTGCAGAAAACAAATACAGTGACCCTGTTGAGCACTCTGGAGAAGAGTAGCTGGTCTATTACCAAATCCAAGGTACCCAGGTCATGCATCAAGTCCCCTATAGCTACATATGGAAACAAGGGCTGAACAGAAGTCAGCAGTACCATAGCTAGCTGCCCTTCTGCTCCTGCAGCAGGATGGGGCAGCAACTGCTTCTGGAAGGGTCCCACAGGCCATCCACCCCTGGCCAGAAGCAGAGACCCTATTGCCAATCTGAAGACCTGAGGTCAAAGTGACTCAGAGAAAGCCAGAGATGGAGAGGACGTGCGGGGGAGGAGGACTGCCAAAGAATGTGCTAATGGTTATGCCGTGCTCCTGTGTTTGTACAGCTGGTCCCAACATGCTGCTAAACCACTGCCGGCAGGGGAAGGAGAGACATTTTTGCATGGGATATTCATTCCTCATTTGTCGAGCTCCAAGCAGAGGTTTCAAACACTCAAGTGTACACTTGAGACAGCACCTGGGGAGGCCTCATCGTTTGTGTGGAGGAGGGAAGACAAATTCTGCCAAGATCTTGCTCCTTGTAACACACAATGCAATCAAGTCACATCATCACGAGTGCTAGTAAAGAAGGATAAGTGAGCCATGACCAGCAGCAGAGCCAAGCACAATAAGATTATGTTCTCCTGAGCTATGATTAGGCTTTGAACCCACAACCTTCACTAGGCAACTGTGACTTTCACCCAAAAAGTTCCCACCACTCAGGCCCCCCAGATGCCAGCCCTTGTAAAGGCCTGAATTTCAAACAAGCAAATCTCAAACCCAGTGCACAGATCCTATACATACAGGGCAAGAAGAGTCCAAGAGGCACACAGCAGGAACACAGGCCAGTTTCTTGTTTTTTGCATCCCATCCCTCTCTGCAGCTCAGAATGCAGGTCCCAGGACAGATAACGCATCCACACAACGGTCCTCTTGTACTAGGAAGCCCCCATCTCTTCCCAAAGAAAGAGGTTCTGGAGAGGACATGAAGACTGTTTTCAAGGCTAGAGAACAGCCTGGAGCTAAGAGGTGGTGGTACGAGGACAAAAAGGCTCCTGTTCCAAAGGCACAAGACGAAGATGCACCATGGTCCACTTAATGGTCCAGTTCTCTGCTCTCAGAGCATCTCAGGAAACAAGATGAGGCCAGTCACAGGTGCACACACTCCTGAGAGGCAACTCCAAGTTATGCAAAGCTCTCTTAGGCTAAAACTCAATTCCTGTGGCTCAGAATCCCACCAAGAAGAGGCTCAAGCACCAAACATGCCCCATGGCAACTAAGCCCTTGATCTGCACACCGTTCGCTTCAGCAGAGCCTCTGCTAAATAGTATTATGGCTCCTGTCATTGCCTGCATGGTACTAGTACCCATGAGAAACCACCCCCATGGTGAACAAGGGCCTGGCTCACGTAATATAAGTAAGAAAAAAGCTCAAGAAGCACAAGAACAGACAGTAAATAGGTGACAGACCTCCAGGACCTTGTATTGAAAGGAATCAACCCTTGCAACTCTTCACCAGCTCCTGCTGACTGCCTCTGCTGATTGTGCTGATCAGAGGAGCCTAAAAGAGATGCACAATCAAATCTCACCAAACTCTTTCAAAAAGGTTCGGACATTTAATCGGATTTTTGATCCCACAATTTTCGAGCATCTTCCCAAATTCCTTGAGGATATCATTTCACACTAACTACCTCAGAAGAAGGGTAAATTTTCACCTTCCACAAACCAAGCTCAGCCCTGAGCAATCCTTCATTTCACAGCTAGCAAGTGGGGAGGGCAGGGATGCACATCTGATGCACATTCATAACTTTCTAAAACATCTTTTCAGACCTGCTTATATCAACTCAACTGTGGATACCAAAATCCATAATCCACAAGGCAAAACTAAGAGAAATACAACTTTTAGTCAGCTAAGCAGCCACCATGTCTTAACAACAGACTCGTATGACACAGCTTGTCTCAGGATTAGATTAGATATTCAAAACATGAATCCTGGGATAAGCTTGTTCCTAACCTGTTACGAGCAAATAGGAACCTACCCTGTGCTCAATTTTCCGTTACATGCAGTACCACCAGTGCTAACAATATCTGCTAGTAGCATTATCCTCCAGCCTAACAATGCTCTTTGCCAGACTCCTCTATATGCTACCTATGAGATGGGACTAAGAGAACAATTAGGTTGAAAAGGACCTACACTGATCATCTAGTCCAACTGCCTGACCATTTCAGAGCTGAGCAAAAGTTAAAACGTGTTATTAAAGGCATTGTCCAAATACCTCTTGAACACTTGACAGGTTTGAGGCATTGTCCACCTCTCCAGGAAGGTTGTTCCAGTGTTTGACCACCCATATTCAAGTACCTGAACATCCTTTTTAAACGACAGGGCCCAGAATTGCACTCAGTACTCAAGATAGGGCTGCACTAATGCTGAATCCAGCAGGATAATCACCTCTTTTGACCAGCTGGTTTTGCTGTGTTTGACACACCGTAAGACACAAGAGTTTGCCCTCTTGCCTGCTAGGAGACACTGCTGGCTCCTACTGAGCCTGCTGTCCCCCAGCGCCCCCACATCCCTTCCTATAGGGCTGCTCTCCAGCCCCTTCTCTCTCAAACTATACTTAGAACTGCAAGTTCTCTTGTCCCTCAATAAAGTCAACAACACTTCCCAGTTTATTAACAGCAGCAAACTTATTAATGACGCATTCAAGTCATACATCCAGATAGTTGATAAAAATGCTGAACAGAACTGGACAGGACTTTCCCTTTGTGAACCCATGCTGACTGTGCCTGATGATTTCATTGTCCTTTAAATACCTCTCTATGGTGCCCAGGATGATGATTTTTTTATCCCTGCCAGGCACCAAAGTTACATTGGCAGGTCTATAGTTTCTATATAATAAAAGTTTCACAGGGCTGCCTCTACCCTGGGTCTTCTCTCATGCCCTTCTTGTAAATTTGAATAATGTTGGCTAACTGGATCTTACTGTAACATCCACTAGCTCCTTCAGTACTCTGGGATGAATCCCTTTCAGACCCATTTTACTTACTGACAGTACACTGATCATAACTTGCCATTGATTCTTTTTAGTTGTAGTCTTAATGCAGTTCTTGATGTGAGGTGCTGATTGATCTGATCTTGATGAGAGCACTTGCACAGATTCCTCCTCTTCTCTCTCATTATGTCCTTTGTCTACCATTCCCAGAGCATCATACCTGTTCTGTAAAGATAGCTGAGAGGGCAAAGAGGGGCTTGTCATACAGCTGCCTGAAGTAACTTGCTTCCAGCCCTCCTTGTCCCTCATAACACTGCCTTCATACTGGCACAAAACAGGTCCTGAAAGTACTTCATCAGTGGCCATGCCAGTTGGCTTGTGTGTACCAGAGACAGCAGAGGTCCATGGGTCAATCTCCTCACCAGACTCTCAGACGCTCCTCAGTCTGCCCACCTACTCCAGGCAGAGCAGGTCATCTACCTGTGCACACAGGGGAAAGAGGATGGGGTCACAAGACATGACATTACTGTGTTTTGCATGCTCACTCTTCAGCCCCTTTGGCAGCATACATCCTCTCATCCAGCATTACAATGGACACAAGAAACACTGACCCATGTTGCAATTCTTTTCCAGTAAGGGCTGGAAAGCTTTCCTAAGTTGACATCAATTACATAGCAAATGATGTCAAAACAAGTTGGTTTAGAGCACCATTGATAAACCTGGTTTAAGAAAACATGAAATACAGTAGAGAAGCTCACCCCTGAGGAAGCTCCCTGGACTACAATGGTCCCAGCAAGATACAGCCAGAATTTGTGGACACTGACTGTTGTAAAGAGCAAAGCCCTGATTCTGCAAGGTGTCCTTGGAGCCCTATTATCCTTGATTAATAAGGTATGATGCAAACACTTAGTTAAATGTGATTAGATCAATAGTACACCATTAATCACTTCCATAGGTTTCCTATAATATTTATATATACTGCAGTTATCAGCAAGACTCTACCGTAAAATTGTCTGCCTTGAAATTTATTTGAAAAAGTACCTTTTATACTCTATTAAAAAAGGCAAACTGACTTTTTTATTTTCTCTTAGAGCTGAATATAACAGGTATAAGCTAGGGAACAGTATGTGGCTTTGCAAAACAAACATTTTGAGGCCGTGCTGCCTGTTTTATCATCTCCTGGAGCAGGAATGTCACCTCCATCTCCTGTCCCCATCCTCCCCCAGCCTCTTTACACACACTGAAAAAAACAGGCTTCTGCCCCCAACACAAGGGGGATGTGGAGCTGCTGGAGCGAGTCCAGAGGAGGCCACAGTGATGCTCTGAGGGCTGCAGCGGCTCTGCTCTGGAGCCAGGCTGAGAGAGCTGGGCTGGTTGAGCCTGGAGAAGAGAAGGCTCAGGTAAGACATTAGAGCAGCACCCAGTGCCTAACAGGGCCAACAAGAAAGCTGAAGAGGGGCTTTTGACAAGGGCCTGTAGGGATAGGACAAGAGGGAAAGGCTTTAACCTGACAGAGAGGAGATTCAGGTCATATATAAGGAAGAAGTTCTTCCCTGTGAGGGTGCTGAGGCACGGGCACGGGGTGCCCAGAGAAGCAGTGGCTGCCCCATTCCTGGCAGTGTTCAAGGCCAGGCTGGACAGTGCTTGAAACAGCTTGGTCTAGTGGAAGGTGTCCCTGCCTATGGAATGGGGTTGAAAACAGATGATCTTTAAGGTTCCTTCCAACCCAAACCCTTCTATTGCTCTATGATGTGTTACTTACTGTTGGTAGGACACAAGCAGAAAGCACGAGTGCACCAGAGATAGCAAGGGGTGGAGAAGCCAGCATAATTACATGCTGGTTTGGTGATGATAAAAAAAATACAATGCAAAGATTTGCATTGTGTTTCAGGAACTCCTCCTGCACTAAATCAAGGTAGAGAATTTACAGCAAATTAATGAAACTAATTTTCTGACTGGAATCATCATCTGTGAATTATCATGTCTTTACTCATTAAATAAATTATCTGTGTCTTCCAAGACATTAAGAACACATCATAAATTACAGCCCTTCATAAATAATTTGATTTTGCCTGGGTTTAAATATAGAAGGAGAATAAAAGAAGAGGAAGAAAGGAATACAAGAGATGAGGGAAGCAAAGAGGCAAAAAGGAAAGCACAAAGAGAATGGATAAAAAGGAAATGGAGAATGAAATCAGCAGAGAAAGAGAGATAAAAAAGACACCTGAAAATGAAGACATACGATATGTCCAGCTTAGAAGGGAAGGAAATAAGGAAAAAGGAAGCAAGGGGATGAGAAAACAAGTAGCACTGTGTATTTTTTCAGGTCTGTGTTAACTGCAGCTTGTTAAAGTGGCAGGAAATGAACTGTTAATATCCAAATCCTCTCGTGACTTTTATGAATTATTTCACTTCAGTTGAGCCTGTTTTGTGTCAATAATCACAGTCTGTCCAACAGATATCTGAAAAGGGATGCCAAAGATGGAAAGACACTTTGTCATGGAGTAGTGACAGCGCTTGCTGAGAGGGGTCCCACTATTTGTAAATGGCAACAGAAAAGTAATGGCAAGAAAGGAGGGTCAGGGAGACACAGCTGAACTGCCAAACAGGGGCAAACCAGCACCACTTGGACTTCTGTCCCAAGATACCTGCGGCAGGTTGTGCCAAAGCAGGCACCGTAGACTTCTGATCCAATCCCCAATCTGCCTCTAATATGGAACAGCTCAAGTGCATGCTAGAGCATCTCTGTACAGTTGAATCCTCCTTGGGACAAGAAGATGACACACTAGTGCAGACCATATTCCATCATCCAGCAGGTTTTCTGGCCATGTAGCATCCAGGATACCAGTACTTAATGTTTAACAACAACTAAATGCTAATGCCTTGTTAAGAACAACTACAACTTTCAACGCTTACTAGAGACTCTGCTGTTCCAGGCAAAGGCTGCTAGACTAACATCCATAGAGTGGCTACAGCAGCTCCTTTCTCAGTCAGACTCTTGCCAGTTTCTGGACTATGGGGTCCCACCTTAGCTTTAGTGGCAACAGATCCAAATCCACATCATCAGTTGTATCCCAGGCTTCCTGCCACAGAAAACAACCATATCCCATGAGAAGAAGGGTTTGATGTCTATTTGCCTATACATGGTGAGAGCCACTCTGCATGGAGAGCCTTCTCATGAGCAAGACTCTTGTCCTGAAAAGTATGAGTTCCAGTTTAGGGCATTATCTGACAAGAAGTGCTGAGCTGGACAGCGTTTAACAGCCATGGTGATGACTAGCAAGTCTCTTGACCTTTCCCACAGGACACGCCACAGCCACCTAACTTTTTACTGGCAGACGTGAGCTCACTTTGTGATAGCCAGAATTCATGCAGTCAAACTAGAGTGGCATAAAGCCCAGGGTGAGTATTTTGTTTCTTGGTGAAACTCATTAGCTGAGCACTACAGAACTGCAGCAGCAATGGCTTTTTTGTGGACAGCTCAGAGCACAGGCACATATCTGCCTTCAAGATCTGAACATGGCCATTCCCTTGCTAAGTCTCTCAAGCCAGCTGTGGTTTACACCCTTGCTCGATGATGTTGAGTTTCTTGTCTTCCATTCGCAGGATTTGGCTGCATCAGTGCCCACAGTGGAGCTCAGGGACAGGGCAGGGTAACAGAATCTGTCCCATCTGTAGGCTCCCCACTCACAGAAGGGTGTTTCTGCAGGAAGCTGGAAGGTGGCCAATGCTAGGAGCTCTTGGAGAAAGAGCACAATGGCAGCTGTTTCCTATTTGGAAGTTGAAGAGCTCTGATCTCAGCTCATGTGAGGCACTAGTCAGGATGGAAGGAATGTTTTCCCTCTTCTTCTTCCAAGTTAAAACCTGATCTAGGGTACATGTAGACTCAGAAAGTCTGCTCTGCTACCATTAAAACCACTGCTTAACACAAAATAGCAATACAAAGGCAACAACGAACGTAAAGCCACAGCAAGGTAGGTCCCCAAAAATAACACTAGTGCAAGTAAACGTCTCTGGGAAACCCCTGACTAGGTGATAGCACATATGTTCTCATCATGGGACTTGGGTTTAATGAAAGCATCTGAAGGTTTTAATTTTGTGTCCTTCTGAGGTATTTGAAGGGCAGCTCATGAAGAACAACTGTTGTCTTTGGTGGAAAAGGACCTCCTTGCTACAAACATAGGAGCTCATGCACAACATTTATTCAACTTTCAGGGCACTAGTAAGTTGCCTACTGACTCAAGTGTCTTTTTCACTTACCTGCAGGCACTGAACTATGTGTTTTATATATATATATATAAATGTCAGATAGATGACATCCCCTAAAGTTAAAGCACTTTGGCACAACTCTTCCTACACTTCAGATTTACCCAACTTGAGGCTGGAAATAGCTTCCCCAGCTAATTTCATCATTAGCACAGCAGCCTGCCAGGGTTCAAACAGCAGTGTCAGGGTCTGATGCCAGGTTCACTGCCTCAAGTCCCTACATAGGTGCCCTGATTGCTAAATCAAACCATTTGGGTGTTCAGCAAGTTCTTGAGCAATGCATCCAGAAAACAACACAAGCATCCTCTAACAGGAAAAAGGAAAGAATGCAGTTTTCTGGGGAGACTTTAGTTGGGTGAGAGACTTCCACCTACTTCCCACAGCCCCTCTGCCGTGCCTACTCACACTGCTGAGCAGAGGGACTTCTGCACAGTGAATATCACCTGCAGCACCCATCACTTCCCTGGTGCCCAGCCAGCTTTCCCCAGCAGAATGGTGATCATACAGCAATACATAGGCTTTCCTTGGAAAAAAAAAGCATTCCTTTCTCTGCCCAGAGCACCTGCATCCAAGACTGCTGCAACTGCTCACCACAGGGTTGTATCATGCAATCTTTTCACACCTCTTTGAAACTGTGCAACTGCCTCCAGGTTCCTACTTGGTTGCTTCTAAAAGATATTACCCTAACTACTGTGCAAACTGCAATATAACCTAAGCCTGTCCTTTCCATCCTTTCCACCCCAATGTCAGCAGAACACCTCCATTCCAGCTGCTCTTCCCAGCCCAAGCTCTCATATCCTTCTTACCTACATTGCCCCAATGATCCTACTGCCAAGCAGCCCTCAAGGGAGATAACATTTCACTGACTCCAATAACACAGGATGGGAGCTCACTGGTAATGGAAAAGTCTTTCCCAGAACAGTCTCCAGCTGGGTCAGAGCAGCCAGCATGGATCTCACCATCTCCATGCAGCCAGCAGCATCCCTAGGGACATTCACCTACCTTTGCCTTTGGTAAATGTGCCTGTTCTGCTTTCTGTACCCTGCCCAAGGACAATGCAGAAGCCTTCTTTTTCCCACATCATCAGCCCAGATTGTGTTGAAACCCAGTTCAAGAAAGGGGACTTCCTATCCATTCCCGCAGTAACAAGTGAGTCCAGCCAAGTGCAAAGCAGGTCACTCTCCTCCTCCGCAGCTTTCTGAACCGTGTGTTTTGTGTCAGGACTGTGACAAGAGCTGGCCTCGGGGGGGATGTATGGAGGACGATTGCAGCCTGTGTTTGCCTGCAGCCTCACCCCCTTCACGCCTCTGCACTGTCCCCAGGTCCCTGCCCTGGGTCTCAAGCCAGCACACATCTGCCCCGCAGCATGCACACCATTCCTTCCTCCCCAGTCTGTGAGGATGGGAAGCCAGAGATTTATGTACTCCACCGTTTTTATGTGCTCTCAAGAAGGCTATGGAGGGAAAACTTCACTGCTCACAAAAGCCTCCATCTGTGAGTTTATTTATCCATGCTGGGAAGGCTGTTTATTCTGTTTCTGTGTGGAAACTACTCTGGGATCATGGCTTAATTGTATTGTTTGTTGAATTAATTGCTCTGTTTGATCAGCTTTTCTCCCATAATGCCTGAGAATGGGACATTTTTGCTGCAGTGTGGGAATGGAGAGTTGAAGCTGTTTCTTCCTGGCAGACAAACACAGTCCAGCATGATCTGATAGACAGCACGATGGAGATGAACACAATTAGCAAGAGGGACTATTTTGGGGACAGCACATGGGTTTCTCAATGCAAATATTGCTGCAGAATGTGTTCAATGAGGTTAAGCATTCTGGGGAAAGTGTACAGGCCAGAGGCAGAGAAGCACACAGATGCACAGGATATTTGGTTGGGCTTTTATTCCTTTTTCCATCTGAGATGTGCCCAGCCAGCCCTCCCCATGATCAGTATGCCCATGAAAGGTCCTACTGCTGAGGCTCACCCCCCTCCCTGCCCAGTGGCCTGTAACCTCCTCCCCAGCAATGGGAACAAACAATGTGGATATGCCAGGTCACTCGGTGAATCATGCAATGCAGAGCAGACAAGAGCTCAGCATTATTTTTATGCTGGAACTTTTTTCCCCTTCATTTCTGAGGCTTCATTCCTGCCTCTCCCACTTCCCACATACGCTTCCTTTTGCCTGCTGGCCTTTGAATGAAACACAATAGCCAGTGGCAGTGTCTGACATGGCATTTCCCACACACATGCTTTTTCATTTCACCTCTTCCTCTCTGCAAAATGTAGCCAGTAACAGGACTCCTAATGCCCTGCGGTCATTGCTCTTCCACCAGCCCTTACTCCAGGCAGGACATCTCTTCATGAGCCATTAACTGTCTGTTGAACCTTCTCTACCCAATATAAGATCCAGGCACTAAAAGAAATGACTAAAATCAACCAGATGACCACCTCTCATCATGTCAGCAACTTCCCAAGATAGACAGCAGCCTGATTTCTCCCACTAAATAGACATCCCAGTAGAGTTTAGGGATCATCTCAGACCAGGAAGGTGAGAACCCGGAGGGCTGATCCTCCAGCCCTGTTCCTGTCCCTTCCCCTCCCCTCTGCAGGATCTGGAAGTCTCCCTTCCATGACAGACAGGGAGCTGCTGAGGACAGCAAGACATTTTAATCAGCAGATCCCTCGTGTCTGAGTCAGACCCACTCCTTGCTGATAATGAATAAATACTGTCTGTGTCTGTCCGGGTGCGTGTCTGTCTCTCTATTTCTCTTTCCTCCTTCATAAAGCTGTCAGACCAAAAATAACATATTAGTGGAAGAAAGGAATGTCAGGTGTAATACAATAATGTGATCAGGAGGCTGGGGGAGTGTGTGTGCCTGACTGCTGTGCTGGAGTATCTCTGCAACAGTGCTACGGCTCAGGAGTGCCTTTCACTCCCTTCACATGCTTTTTCTCCCACTGTCCCCTATCAGACATGGAAAACCGGATGATAAAAAGGAATGAGTGACTACTCAGCCCTATTCTGCTCCCAAAAGCTACTTGTGTTTGACACAGCAGGCTGATCCCACTTCCGCAGGCCAGCAACTGAGGAATATTACAGGAATGCCCAGACCACACCAGGCTGCAGGCTGAGCTACCCAGGGCCCCATTTATCCCCCAGATGAACAGAGAAAAGACACACTAAATAAGGCAAACACCTCCCATAGACTCCATCAGGCTGTGTTTTAGGTATCTCAAGGACAGAAAGAGTAACATGCACCTCCTTGTATTTAATTGACAGTCTGCTGCGGTATGGTATCCCCCACAGTTCCCTGCACGGTCCTCAAACCACCTCCAAGACTACAGACCTATTAGTAAGTAGTTAGATGAAGCACAACCATCTTTATTAGGAGGAACTGGCATAGCATGGCCACAGGACCCATCCACTGACACAGGGGCGCATGTATGCATATGAGACTTGAAAATCCAGTTACAAGTGTTGACTAGAACAGAGTCTGGGACAAAACATATGATGGGATCACACTTGCTGAGGCCAGCTCTAGGTTTTAAGGCCAGGACCACCTAATGCTGTTCTCTGGCATATTTAACCTATGCCTACCAAAACACCCTTCATGGAAACAAATGACTTCTGGTGGAGCATATTTTTACATATGAATCCACCACCACCTGAATGATTTCCAGTGAGAGGAACCTGACTGCATCTACTGGTAATCTGTTCCAGCATCTAGATACTTTTCTTCTCAGGAAAAGAAAAAGAAGAAATGCATAAAGAGGAAGAAAATGGGCCTTGCTTCCACATAGGTCTTCTCAACTTGGAGGGGTGGATCACCATTCTGGCTCTAGTAAGGAGCCCTCAGGTATCAAGTTCTCCTCACACACCTTCTACACACTGCATATTTCAGCACTTTCCAAAGAACCACCCCAGGGCACAACACTATCACATTTCACAGTAATGTGGGTTTTCTATCCCCAAGCTCTGCCTTGAACGATAACATTAATTGAAATGGCTGCAGAAGTGCCAGGGCTGAGATCCAGCTCTGTGACCTGCTCTGAGTATAGGCTCCTACGCTGCTGGTGCAGACCCGCTGGCTCTCAGCCTGCTACAGAGATGTTCTTTGCTATTAAGTATTCTCCCTCCTGCCTGTTCCTTTCTATTTCCTCCACTCCATTACCACAAATCCAAGAGCAGACAGGCAGGAGTAGGCCTGTGGCCATCTTGTCCAGTGTCCAATTTGGGGATGTGCCAGGCTGATGTATAAGATTCCTACTGACAGCACATATGCAAATCAGGTCTCCTTCTGCAGTCTTTAATAACCCAAAAGTGATTTAACTCTTCAAACAAAGAGCAAAATCAAAACGTGTGCTACTGTTCCAAAAATTCTGGCTACTTTTGATATGCAAATACCAACCCAGCCTTCTGTAAAACTTGTCAAGTTCTTGATTTCATTTTCTTAATTTCATCCAGTTGTACTGCATTGCACAGAAAGATGCAAAGTGTTTCCTTTAGCAGTTGCTAATTAATTCAACAACTGGTCCCTTCCTTTCTTTGTTTTCTATCCTACTCCTTTTCAACCTGGTCAGTTGTTGGAGGCATCCAGGGAATCCATGAAAAGTAAAGGGGTTATTAAAGCCACTGTGATGATTCTTCAATTAACTGTACAAGGATGTGCACCATCACACAAAAACTGTTTCTTCTGCTAATGAGAACTAACGATCCCATACCTGGGGGATTCTGCACTCTGATCAAAAGAGTCCAATCAAAACCTCTGCAAATTTCTGATTAAACCAGACAAAAGAGGCAGGATGGCTCTGAGTCAGATGCTGAATAGATAATAAAATTCACTTCCACTTTTCCTTCCAGAAAGTGGTAGATCTAACAGGTATGACTAAGCAGCTACAAGGAAAGACCTGAACAAATTTGTAAAGAAAAGGGGAGTTTAAAGTTCATCTCATTTTCCCCTTCTGCAACATTATGTGCAATCATATTATGATTTAAAGGCCACCTTTCCCCAGTGGAAAGTAGGTGAGAAGGGTGTGCTTCCATTTTGCATACCAAATCTGATGGGAGGAGAAGAAAGGCCAGGAGAGGCACAAACTGAGCAGCCACATCCCTTTGGCACTATTAAATGTGTGTTGCTTTTTCCAGGTCTTCAAGGTACAGGGAAAAAGAAATAATAAAGGCACGGTGGCATTTTCTGTATACATTGTACATGGAAAGATAGCACCTTTCACCACTGGGAACAAAGCCAGAACAAATTCTGATTCAACCAACACCAACCTCCTGAGGCCCTGGTCCCCCTTGAGAACCTCCCCCGGAAACCAAATCACAATCTTGCCTTTTCCAGAAGCTGTCGCTGTTCCCTGCTGCATTTCCAGCTTACCAGAAAGCAGTTTGCTGCTGTTGGCATACACCTTTCTCACTTGCCAGCAGGATTAACCTCATGTCCATGTTGCAGCATTTAGGGATGGCAGCTAGACTGCTGCAGTTTGAGAGAATAGGAAAAGATTACCCCAGAGGCTATATGAAGCAAAAATGAAGCAAAATGAAGCAAAAATGAACCAAAGCAGCATGTACTTCTGCCTAGGCGTGTTCTGCTTGTCTTTCCTGGCCCCCAGTGACTTAATAGATAACTTTTTTCCAGGTAACATCCATTTCTAATGAAGGCTTCATGGCCATGATGATATTGAACCACAAGAAGGAAGGCATAAATGGAAGAATGGAGTTGTTTGAAGCACAGGAAAGGCTTGGAGAACTTTCACCAGCCAGACAGAGCAATGCAAGTGCCAGAGAAAGGGATTTAAAAGCCAGTTAGCCTGTTTAAGATCAGTGCAGATCTGGATGATGGGAGATCTGGACACCACTCCCTCTTCTGCCACAGACCTTCTGCAAATCCATGAGCAAGTCACACTGCTTGGACCCACTTCTCTTTCCCCTCCCATAGTGGGTTTGTCTCATTAGCAGCCCTGCCTAAGGCAAGGTATCTGTCACCATGGCCAGCTACAGCCCAAGTTGTGTGGATGAGTAATGATCAGGGTCCCCAGCATCCACCATCCTGCCTGGCTTTCCTCCAAGGAATGCTCTGAGATGTCATTGCTGCCCCACAAAGAGAGCAACATCAGCAGCCAGGCATGAAACAGAATGGCTCACGCTCCCTTGGCTCCACATACCTGCATCCTCCAGTCCAATAAAGTGACATAAAAGCAGAAAAATTTGATGATAAACACAAAGAGATCAATAGCATTAGAGCTCCTCTTAATAGGTGCCTCAGGGTTTTCATTCCACATCTTTGAAAGTGTCCGGTAGTGAGTAATTAATGACCAAACCAAGTAATTACTTTCTTGATTTTTCCCAAACCTAGAATTCACCAGAACTTCGAGCTTTTCTGGTGCTACATAGCAAATTAATTCAGTAAGTGCTGATATTACAAGTCTGGGCTGCCTGTTAAAAACAGCAGTGCTGTAGAGTCTGTCTTTTCTTCCTGTCTGATGTAACCCTTTACATGCCCCTTCAGCTGTCTTCAAGAAAGCGATTCAACCCTCTATCACTCCATACATCAATCTTCACATATTTTGCTACGGTGCTCTTAGGCCAGGTAGTAGAGAGATAGTATGTCTTAGAGGAGATACCAGGACTTCAGCCAAGCCAGCAGTACAGGGATTAAGGCGAATCCTTGCTTTATGCTTTTACAACTCATAGAATCACAGAATAGTTAGGGTTGGAAAGGACCTAAGATCAACTTCCAACCCCACTGCCGTGGGTAGGGACACCTCACATTAAACCATGTCACCCAAGGCTGTGTTGCAATGAAAAAGTAGAAATTGAAATAGGACCACTGTCCTGTAGCCACACTAAAGCTGGGATTGGGACCACAAAGGACTTCCAGATGTTTCAACAGATTTGTTTCCAGTGAGCAAGGCAAGAAACTTCTCATGCAATTGGCAACTCTAGCCTACTCCTTGGACTTTTAACCCTTGAGGAGTGGTAAGAGAGAAATCAGAGGCTGACCAGATAGCAGTGATGAGGAGCACAAGGGAGACAAAGAATGAAAAGGAAGAGATCAGAGATCCTACCTGTAAAGGCAAGGATTTCTGTCTTTCCAGCACACCATTCTCTTGCAGTATTAGGATGCATGTAGCTTCAGTTCCTTGACACCTCCTCTATTCCATTCGCTTGATTTCTGCTAAGAGTGACATCTCTGAAAATAGCCTGAGGTGTCACCTCAACATCATCCATGGCTTGTTTTCTATGCATACTGACCCACTCAAAAAAAAATCAGGACACAGACTTCTAGCAGCCATGGCCCACCCTGTAAACAGCCAAAAGGAACCTTTGCAAGATACTTCTAATGAGCCCATTTTTAATCTCATGTATTTACATGGCTCCAGCCACCAATTAACCCAGCACACCATGGGAGGAATTGCACATAGAGCTCTTTAACAGGCAGTAAACAGGGGCACAAAAGCTCAGAGCTGTGCTCAGACTGCCTGCTTGGGCTGCCCACATAACACTGGGTACACATTGTAGCATCTAAGAGAAAGAAGAAAAGATCTATTCAAGCCACCCATGTTGCCAGACATATCCTAGAGAGAAACACACACAGAACTACAGGATCTCAGATGGGAGGAGGAATGCAAGTCCAAGTCTTCCAATATCACTTCCAGCATCAGTGAGTCCTTCCTCACCTGGTCCATCCTTGTCACTGCAAGGTATCTTAGACACCATATCAGAGGACAAGCTATCCAAGCAATCCTAGATTTCAATCATCTGCAGCACAAGATGCTAATAAAATGAGTGTTGCAATTGCTTGTACATGTACTTGCCCACATGAGAAAATACAAGTCAATAAGCAAATTACTAAAGTAATCCTTCCATCTCTACCAGTAAGGAATTATTGCTTCCCTGCTCCCGAGAGCATGGATGTAGCTTGGGAGCTTAACATTCAATCTGACATAGACCTCAGCACGCACTTTTAATCCCTCTAAGCACAGTGACAGCTAACAACAAATCCCTCAAGCAGAGGATGCGTCACATTTCTTTCCCATCTTTCCATTATCATATTTTTAATTGTCTGGGAATATCTTTTACTTTTGTCAAAACAAATTCTGCTAAACCACCACTTCAGATTTGAATGGAGGAGCCAAGAACTGTGACAGAGAAGCCAAGACAAATCCCCCTGCAAATGAAGACTTCTGCTGACAGGGGCATGGGAGGGAGGAGTGGGAGCTGTGTCTGCTCACCCCCATTTGCATTGCCAACCACACGAGCATCCCCAGTGCTACAATTGCTTCTGAGGTTTCAATGCAGGGCAGGCCACGAAGAGATGTCAGCACAGATGGTTCTGCTGGCTTGGTCAGAGGGAACTTGAGAGAGGTAAGGAGGGTATTAAAGGACAATATGGTGACAAGAGTCCATCTTGAAGTTCAGAGGCCAACAGCCGAGAGAGAGAGAGCTTAGAGAATGATGAACAAATAGCCAGTGCTTCAGAGAAATCAATTTTAAGAACATGAGAAGCATAAGGCTGTGGAAGGGACATCCTGTCAGAGGGAACATGGCAAGGGGAGGAGGAAGAGCAGAAGGAAGCAAAGGGAAATTAAATAAATGCAACTGACATGAGCTAGATGGTTTTGTGTTTGCTGACTTGTTTCCTCTCTCCAACCTCTCAAACAAAAATGGGGCATAGACAAAACCTAAACTGCATGAAAAATCTTCCAATTCTCTGTTTCTTGCTTTTTGTTTTAAAGAAAATGGTTGGGTTTTTTGACAGTGAGAAAAGAGCTAACCTCTTTCTTCCTAAGTAAAACATTTTTCAGAAGGATGGGATGGAAAACAACGCTGAAGCTGCTGGAGAGGGGTGGGAGGCAGGTTTCTACCCAGCACTGTCTTCCCTATGTCCTGAATCTCTCATGCTGACTGCTCAGCGTGTCCGCAGAAAGTGTGAATACAGCCCTGAGCAATTTCTTTTCATTCACCTTCACAGCTGAAGTCAACAGGAAAAGTCTATTCGGTCTTGCAGGGGATAAGAAAGAAGTTAGTTAAGTACTCCCCAGTCTGTAAGCACACAGCAAATCCCACTGCTGTCAATGAGACAAGAGACACAGGAAAGCCTCTCCCATGCCTAAGCATTCTACTGGGACAGAGGAAAGGAGTAGACACATATGATCAAAATAGGCTCATTGCGCTCTGCGAAGAGTTAAAATGAGGAGATGAAAGCTCCCTATGTTCATCCTAGGGTGGTCAGAAAGAACTGGGCCACATCTTGGTTTGGTTTCCATCCTCAATCCATTAACAAACAAACAAACAAAAAATAATCCAATTTTCCCCACAAAAGGCCCCCAGGGACAAGGGGGAAGTTACAGCCCCTAACTTGTTGCCTGCTCTGCTAAAGACAGCAGAGGCTGTTAGATCAGATCTCAGCCATTGCTGCAAGGGGGCTAACCCAGGAAACCAAATCCTAATGTCATTCATGCAGTTAAAGGGGGGAAATCACACACAGAAAGAGTCTGACAATGCAAGTGGAAAGATTATCATCAAGCACAGGTTTCCAGAAGCTTCAGTGTATCAGCTTTAAGCCCAGAGAGGGCTTGCTTTGGTGTGTTGGAGCAGCCTTTTTTTGTTCTTTCTTTGTTTAGTATACAAGGAGTTCTAAATAAATCAGCAATGTACGGGATGCATACGAATCAAGCAACAGAGCCTGTTCCACAAAGGCACTGAATGGTTCCGTCTCCTCAGGGACATGGCAAACAAGCTGCTTCGCCAGCCTTCTCCATCAAGTTAATTTCTCTGCCCTTTTATTATATTGGGCAGCCCTTACACTCATTTGCAGTATCATGCAACAAGGGCTATACACAATAATCTGGGCTTGGAGAGTACTCAATGTCCTTACTCTGAAGCTAAGCAGCCTTATGCAGCAATATGGGAAAGACTTCAGGATACAGCCCGCAGTAAAGCGGAGTCCCCACTCCATGAGTCATACCCAGTCTAGCACCTGTGCTATACCAAAATATTCACAAGAGAGCTCTAAACTATGGAGATAATTCTCCTAATGTCTCCAGCATTTAAAGGCTGATTAGTGTTGCTTCCATCTAGCTGGGCCAGGGACTAAAGTGGCACAAGACATCTGGTCCAGCATTTAAGTGTCAAAGGGGATGCTGCTAGCATAGAGGCAATGCTCCATCTTCCTCCCTCTTCTCTTGGCTTTAACCCCAAGCCATCAGTAGGCTCTTGGGCAGTACAGACAGCAGAAACATGAATCCTGCCCCTGCAGATCAGCTCTTGGCCTCCTCCCATGCTTGACACACAGAGTCCTGTGAGACTATTTTGTGTGAGGGCAAGTTATAAGGCCAAAAATCTGAGCAGCTCCTACACAAATCCATGCAGGTGAGACCATCTGCCACCCTTGTATTCAAAGGGCAGCCATGCAATGCAGCACTGCCAACCTGACCATGTGGCATGTGTTATGGTATGTCACACATTGCATATGGCTGCTTGGGAATCGGTATATCTCCAAGTACTAGATCTATGCCTCTGGATGCGCAGAATGGCCGTAGCTACAGGGAAGTTGGGACTTCCACACACACACACACACTTCAGATAAGCCTAGAAAGCTAGGAAAACAGCAAAACACAAAGGACAAGAAGCACACCAGAGCGCCTTCACAGAAACACTGCAGAAACAAAGAGCACATTTCCATCAACTGCAGCATACAGAATAACAAAACTTCCCAGCACAGCGCAGATGATGCTTGACATCAACTAACACATCACTCAGATAAGTTTCTTCTCCTGTTTGCCAGACCCTGAATGAAAACAGGTAAGGTGGTATGTTACCAGACAGAAAAAAGCCAGATCTGCCTCTTTGCAGAATTCCTTAGAAGAAGGACATGACTTCATCAGCAGCTGTGTTACAAAGTGGACAGCATTAGCCCTGCAGCAAAAAACTTAATACCCCTCATCCGAACTGCAGACTTATCTTTGGAGGGTCTTGTGTGGGGAAATGCATGCAGTTGATGCTGGCAGCCATCCCACACCACACCTGCCTAAACATACGTCTGTTCTGCATCACAGAAACACAGAGTTCCAGCAGGTGGGTTTGTTTTGGATCAAAATGATTGCCTGGGGAGGATTTCCCCTTGAAGAGCCCCTTCCTAATCCCCCTGGACAGCCAAGGCCATGGATTTGATGGAGCTACAGTGGGTGTACCTCTTGGGGTACCATTCATAGGGTAACAGAACATGAGTTTGGAGGCCAAGAAGCCCATGATCAAAGCTTATGGTCAAGATTTTTTGACCAAATCCAAGCCTTAGCTGATGATGCCGAGAGTTCAAGTTCTTAGAAACTTAATCTCTCTGTTGAAACTGAATATAGAGGAAAAGCAGCCAAACCTGCTAACCTGAATTTTCAGTGTAGGGGAAGCAAATCCTTCCCTCACCCCTAACTGGGACATATTCTTATCCCATAGAATTGGTGAGTACAACCCGCCATGTTTTGGCCACCACGGATAAGGAGATGTTCTGCCTACCCACAAAGAAGAAAGTCACTCCAGACCATCCCCACCACCATCCCCATCGCCTGCCACAGGCAAACCACAACCAGTCAGGAGGTAAAGTCATGTAGGGACCCTGCTGCATATATGCAGTTTCCACTCCAGTGGGATCCCTCCGTGCATCTCATTGCTAGCTGACAAAACATTAGCCAAATGAGTGGCTGACAAAACCACTCTCTACCATGAATTATCAGCCTGTGATTGCATAAAGCTGTTATTTTTTGGAGATACCACTGAAAGCTTTATTATGGGCACAGTGAAATTGTTCTGCCACTCAGGGAAGCAGAGAGGTTAAGACTAGAATGCAAACATTACCCACAACTAAAGAAGGTAGAATTTCCTGAGGCTTTTTTTTTTTAAATCACTGGTATCCAGTGATTGGATGTGTGGGAATGGTTTAAAGCTGCACCAGCGGAGGTTTAGATTGGACTTTGGGAAGCATTTCTTTACTGAGACGGTGGTCAGACAGTGAAACAGGCTTCCTGGAGAGGTGGTGGATGCCCCATGCTTGTCAGTGTTTAAGAGACATTTGAACAATACCCTTAATAATACGCTTTAACTTTTGGTCAGCTACGAAGTGGTCACACAGTTTCATTAGATGATCACTATAGTCTCTTCCAACTGAAGCATTTGATTTTACACAGCCACCATCACGTAAGAGTAATGAGCATTACCAGGGATTTTAGTATGAGCACAGAAAAGAAACAGTCAGTGAGGTCATCTAAGCAAAACAATAAACATTCTGGGTCTGGTTTAGTCTGAATAAGTAACCTGAGGTCTTAGTACTCACCTGGACCTTGCAAGGGAGTACACAGACAGAAGAGATGGTCCTCAGCACTCCGTGTACAGCTAGGAGCTGGAAGTTTTAAATGGCTTTTGGGTTTAGCTTGGCAAAGCTGCAACAAGTCTGAGAATCAAGCTAAAAACATGGGCCGCAGATCAAGCCCAACAGGTACATCATGGCAAGAAACACCTGGAGGTACCACTCCATAATATCCCCTGGACTCCATCCCATGGTGTTCACTATCACGTAAGATGAACATGAACTTCAAAGCACAACCAGATGAAAGCTAAGAACTGAGTGACTCAAGGAAAAAAACACAGAAGGAAGACCTGCTTTTTCTAACCCACAGGTTTTTGCTTTGGATTTCATTTAACTGTGTTAAATATTTCTACACCTTGCTCATTTCCACTAGGGAAGGTTTCTACTGAGAGACTTGATGCATGAATTTTTCTTGCACTGGAAAACACTGGGTTGACAACCTTAGAGGGAAATCCTCTATGCACAGGAAGAGCAAAGGAAGCCCACTGCCAGCCTCACACTTAATGCATCAACCTCAATGTTGATTCAGGTCTCAGGGGAAAAAAGACCGGCTCCCAGACAGGCCTCAGGATCTCAGCTGAGACCCCTACAGAATAAACATGACTAATGCTGCACACCAAATCTCTTGCCCTACCTGCTCCCCTGCATTCACTGCAGCTGAGCTCTGTTCTCTCTTGCTGTCACAGGTTCTTGCATCACTTCATCTCCTTTTTTCAAGCCCAATCCACAGCTTCGGTTTTCTGCCATCTGCAGCTCAGATTTGGCTCCTGACCCTACATGTTGCATCTCCAAACTACAGTCATCTTCTGCAAGGTGACTCACAGCTACCAGATCTCAGCTTCCTAAGCCATTTGGAAATTAGTCTGTGCTCTAATAACAGTAATCTTGCATCATTTGGTTTCCTGAATCAATCTTTGAGCTATTTCTCTATATTCGCTCTTCTGGGAATCAAATTCACTCTTCTCTCCCTTTCCTCAACAACTTTTCCAGGCTGCCTTAGAGACCACATCCACCCCTTCTGCTCTGCAGTCAGAACATCCTCAAATCCCAGCAGTTAATCTGCAAAACCCCCTTCTGCTTTCCAGACCTGGTACCTTGTGAAGACAGGGCAACCATAAAGTTGACTACTACAGTCCCTATCTGCAAAATGAAGTGAGTCACATTTCCCCATCTTGCCTTAAGCACCTGACCAAAGGCTTCCTATATATAACTGACAAGATGGACAGCACCTGCCCACAACCCAGCTCCCTCAGGTTAAATCATCCTGGTTGTGAGGCCCTAAAGCAATCACCTCCTGATTTCAGGTGCTGCAAGGAAGACATAAGGTGGAGTTTATATAAGTCACTGGGAAGCAGTGCCCTACACTTCCAAGTCTGCATTCCAGTCCCAAAGGACCTGACCTGCCGTTTCCCCATAAAGCCAGAGCTTCCTTCCCAGTTGCAGATTCAGCCTAAGTTTCAATACACACACACCATGACCACGAAGGGGGCAGCTCCCATCACCATGTTGCAACCAGCTAAAACAAAATAAACCTTGTGAATTGCTCATATGGATGTGCAGATAGAATTCATAACTCTGTAAACTGAGACACAGTCTCCTCCTTCTCTAAACTGCTGAATGCTAAATCTTGCCCTATCTGCCACGTCCATCATGCAGACTGTAGGCTTCAGCAGCTAGAGATCTGTTTCCTATAAATTTTCATCACAGTGCCTACAATACTTGTAGTCTCTCTAAAAAAATGATTGCAGGATGGATAGAGGAGAACAAACAGTTCAGACGAACAGTTTATCTGATGAATTTCGCCTCTTCTGTTTCTGCAATATCAGGTGGACAAATCTAATTTCCTCAAATGCATTTGTTGTTTCAGTTTATTTGACAAATACTTCCCCAAACAACTGCTTCTACATTCACTTAGCAAATACTTAAAATATGAACTGAGCTGTTTAGTGAATCCCCTGGCATTGTGCTAGTCCCTAGTGGAGTTGAAAAGTTAGGTTTCTCCCTAACTTTAGTTATTTCTGCATTTCAAATTATGTTTTTGTCAGTTCTCATTCTCTCACTGATAACACCAGATGATTTGGTAGTGCTTATTAGGAAAGGAGCTGGTCAGTTGTCGGATCATAGAATCATAGATGAAATCATATTTTTGGTGGAAAGTAATAACCCATTGAAGCAGACACATTCCATCAGAAGCACCTCACAGTCTAATGACTTACAGCAGCTGAAGCAGGGATGCCTGCACAAATTCAGCTCTCAGAAATCCCTGCTGGTTGTTCTCCCAGGCTATGGCTATGCACTGTGTCAGTCACCTGCCAGCCCCACATCTCCAGCTGAAAGCTAGGAAATTTTGGCCTTGTTGGCCTTCTTAAGCTGGGGAAGTCCTGTGACATGCATTGGTAAGGAGAATGTAAGGGATATAGAGTAATGGTGCCCCAGATGTTTTCTGCCCCATAAGGAAGCCAAGGAAGCTGGGCTGAGGTGGAACTAACAGCAGCTTTCCAGTACATGTGTGTGGGTTACTAAGAAGGTGGAGAGGGGAAACAACAGGCATAAACTGAAACAGCCGGATATAACCTACTAGATAAAACAACAGTTCCCATGAAGGCTGTCAAATGGTGGTATGGGCTGTGCCATCTCCATCCTTGGAGGATTTCAAACCCTGGTCTGATCTCAAAACTAACAATGCTTTGAGCAAGATATTAGACTAAAGACATGCCTAGGCCTTTCCCACCAGACTATGACTCTCTGAAGCCCTTTACCAGTACAGATGAAGCTAACAAAAATTAGGGTTTCAGACTAGCAGCAGAGTTTGAGGGATGTAACATCATCCCTTGGCTAAAGTTTGTTTCTAGAATTGCCTGTTCATAGCAAAGTTTTGGGGAAAAAGAATAATATCCCTTTTTGGTCCAAACTGGACCAAAACCAACATTTGAAGAAATGCTGAGGGACCAACATCTGCATTTCAGCAAACTCAGCTACAAAGACACATCATTTCAGACCTAGGTAAAATCAATTTCTATGTCCCATGATCATAAAGAAAAACTCAAGAGCCTTAAGAGTTCAACGAGAACCAGAAGGCAAATAAAAAGAAATCACAATTCATTATTCATCAGAATCTTCACCACTCCATTTTAAGACCATGTCAGGATATTTTAGCACTGCAGGTATCAATAGTGATAAAAAAAACAAACCTGCAAATTTGCTTTCCATGGGTTTTTTTGCCCCTGCCAGTAAAAATCTCATTGCCTGCACATTCTTGGAAAGGTACCAGGGAAAGGTTGGGAATATCGCCCAAGCAAATTCACTTAAAAATTCAAACACACCACGACACAGTTTTGCTTTTGTCACCCAGCTCTGGAGGAGAGATGAACAGTCAGGGAGAGGGCAATAAAAGAACGAATGCTTTATTGAGGCTGTTTTCAAGCAGAAGAACACAGGCAACCTATTACTGGAAACAGCATTTCCAGCTCTTCCGTCAACCAACAGTGGCTGAACACAACGCTGAGTTGGACAGAAGCTGTCCTTATTTCAATTATTTATCCTGCTCTTTGGAGGGACGCAGCCAGGACAACCCATCCTTCTAAGCTGCATTCAGCATGGGATCGGGAGAAGTTTACATTCTCATTCCACAAACTCCCGCCCTCTGCCAAGATCAGCAAACAACACATAAGCACACCAGGCAGACAGACAAAATGATAAAACAAGCTTTCCAAGACACAGCGAATTCCTTCCTTGGTCACCAGAGTGCCTTTTTTCATTTAAAAAAAAAAAAAAAGAAAAAGAAAAAAAAACACACAAAAAAATTCCAAGCAGGTGGTGGCTCTGTAGGGGATATTTTTATTTTTGTGTTGTTTTTCTAACTTTCAACCCAACTGTGTCAAACGTTCACAGGACTAGGTGAGGACAGAGATGATGGTTGGGGTTTTAACTCGTCGATAGCTCCACAGCCAAGGCTCACTTTTGCATGCAGGTCCAAATCCCTCCCTTCCCTTGAGGGGAGGTAAAACATCAGCAACTGTGCTGCAAGAACCACAGTTCTTCTAGGTTGCACTGACCAGAATGGTTTCTAAAGAAATCTGGGATGTCTGCCAGGCTTGGTCCAGCACCGTGCCTCCAGCAAGCACCCAGAAATAAAACCCAAGAAAGAACAAGGAAATGGCATCATAACATTTACCTCATGGGATTTGGAGCCTCTCTATTCTACCTGGGTAGTGTTTGCCATTGTCAGTATTAATCCCATGCCTTCCTCCCCAGCTGAAGAAGAGGAGGACCAGGAGGAGAGTTCCTCTTCCTATACTCATCTGATGGGTGGAAGGGAGCTTTCAGAAGTATGTTGAAATACTCAGCTGGTGAAGTCTGTACATCAGTGCCATTTTATACCAACAGATTATCTCACCCAAACCATGTTCTTCAGGACACATAAAAGAAAACCAGCAAATGCTTCCGACCTCTAAGGGCTTTAAAAGGGGAGAAAAGGAGGCAGAGGTATGAAAGCAAGCAGGGAGATTGACAGGGGCTTGGGAAAGAGCAGCACAATAGGCTCGTAAATTCCTTACCTTTCTCTGTGTTTTATGCAATCAAAGGGAAAAGGAAAACCAGGAGAGGGAGGAAATTATAATGAATGCAAAAGCTTCCCAATTTATTAATTACTCCTTTTATTTCGTGAAAAAGAGGCTAGAAATATCTATGTCTGCTCTGCTTGGAAGGCAACCCTGGCGCTTGCTCTGAATGTTCTCCCCCAATCCTGCCTGTGCGCGGGGATAATTAATCCATTATGGAATGGATCATGCCGTGCCGCCCTAAAAAAAGAGATCTATTTCTCTTTTGCTTTTCCCCTCCTCCCTGAAGAGACATCTGAAACATATCATATAATAAATGTTTCCTGGATGGAAGGAGAGGTATTGTTCTCTTGCTGTGGAAACAATCTCGCCAGTGGGGCCAGCCAGGCCAGGAGGGAGCAGGGCCGGATACTTCACTCGGCAGCTCTTACGATATCCTGTATGGCAGGGCAGCCTTCAAAGGAGACATTTCACTATATTCCCTCTGAAAAGCAGCTCTCAGAATAGGACTGGCAATAACCAAAGGGTAACTCAGGGGTCAGAATTGGACATTCCCCCTGCTCAAACATCCATGGCACTACCCAGCACAGTGGGACACCTCTGGAACTGGGGAGGTGGCCCAGAGTCCACTGCAATACACCCAAATAGAGCATCTCTGACCAAGCCCCTCCAATCCTGCATCCTGGCCAGTGCAAACACCACAGGGCTCTCCATCCCAACCTGCTGGCACACGGCTGGATTTGAGAGCAGCCACTTCGAACAACCCACAGCAAAGATCAGCCTTTCTTACAGGCACCTCTCTCCTTCAGTTCAACATTGCCTCTGATCAGAAGGAGCTAGAAATGAGCTGCGGTGGACTCTTACCCTAGACTTGATCACCCTGTAAGTATGGTGATTATCCCCTATCCCTAACCAGCCATGATCACTATACAGGGTGAGACACTTCACCCTCATACACCTTTTTCAGCCTTCCTGCCTGCCTGCTACACTGCCACACACTCACAAAGGCAGAAGCTCCCTTTTGTTGCGCTCAAACTGCACACAGTACAAAGCCTGCTTCATCAGGGTATGGATTTTCACATCCTCTCTCATTAAAAATGCCTGCATGACATGCAATTCATGCCCCTTTGCTGTTATTTACATGGAATACAACAAGCTATGACATTAAAGGGTTCTTGAGGAGGATGGGGACCAGAGGCCCTTTGCTCTGCGGTGGTTACCATGCATGGAAATAGCATGAGATCAGAGCTACCCAGGGCTGATCTCACTCCTGATCCCAGCATCCCATTTGCATCAGTTTACGAGATGCATTTCTTCTTTCTGATGACATCCAAATATTCTTGGCATGAGGGAGCTGCTGACATTTATTCCTGAATTGCCACATTGCAGGAGCTTTGGCTACAAACAGCATTACATAGGAAGAATGAAGGGACCTTGTTACTTGGTGAGGATGTGTCTTCCTCAGTCTATCAGTCTAGATTAGACTTGGGTCACTTCCTCTATTCACTTCCCCAGATGATTTTTTTTTAAGGCTCTTTCAAAGAAGCACTTGTGCTCATTACAATGTCCTTGATTGCAACCAGAAAGGGTTGAAAAATGTTGAACTAATTGAAAGACATTTTCATTCTTTCCTCAAAACATTTCCAGGGTTTTCGGTCACTACTTGGAACTGTGAACACACACACATACACACACATCCCCTGGGCTCCACTCTACAACAGCAGCAGGTTTTTCCACAGCATCAGCAGTGTTTTGGAAGCCTGCGAGTTGATCTTACAGCTGCAGAATTATATCTCTGTCTATTGAAGCCAGAGGAATGTCACAATGCTCCATGATGTTTTCACCAAGACATCTCTCTCACTGACATCCAAGTCATGGAGAAGAGTCCTCCCTACCTCTCCTTCAGCACATCCTCTGAGCACATCATGAAGATCTCCAAAAGTGCTTTGCATCATTAATCCTATCTCACATACGGAGAAAATGAGGCATGGGGTGACAGCAGCTCCCACAGTAGCAGAGATCTGCCACCTCCCAAGTCCCCATGAGGAGCTCTGCACTCTAAACCACAATGGGGTGTCCCAGCACCTGCTACCCACAAACCTCCACATCCACCTTTAAGACCATGTGAGCCAGCCAGCTCCCATCTCAAAGCCAAGGAGCACTGCAGAGCTGGTGAGTGAGCTCTTCCTCCACTCCACTGTTTCCTCGAGGCTTTTACTGGCCCATTCCTCCTCACCAGGATCTTCCTATAGCAGCCTTCCAGTATCTGAAGGGGGCCTATAAGGATGCTGGGCAGGGACTCTTCATGAGGGACTGTAGTGAGAGGACAAGGGGTAATGGGTTCAAACTTAAACAGGGGAAGTTTAGATTG
>JASSUY010029002.1:0-10167 GCA_032466535.1 Forpus xanthops
ACTGCTGCTTACCACCAATAATAATAATGACAAGGGAAATAACAAGGGAAGAGAATACCACTCACTGACTGATACCCAGCCTGAACCAAGCAGTGATCTAAATCTTCTGGGTAACTGCTCCCAGTTTATCTAGTGGGCATAATGTGCTGTGGTATGGAATACCTCTTTGGTTAGTTTGGGTCAGATGTCCTGTCTCTGCTTCCTCCCTGATTCCTCTGCTCCCTGGCAGAGCATGAGACTCAGAAAACCCTTGGTCAAAGTAAACATTACTGAGCAACAACTAAAAATATTGGTGTTATCAGTGCTGTTCCCAAGCTGAAAGTAAAAAAAATATAGCACTGCATCAGCTACTAAGAAGGAGAAAAATGACTGTTACTGCTGAACCCAGAACACCACTGTAGCTAACCTACTAATGCATGTTAGTTCACAAACTGAGAAGCTGTTGAAACAGAAGCTGTAAATATTTGGAAAAAAACTTTATGTGCCATGAAGGAGGATTCCTAACTTATGAATAGAGGTATATCCATATTATGTCTCAGATCATAACAGAAATTTATGTTCAATGCATAATCTTTCCATTTATTTAAAAAAAATACAGTATTTACAACTGTAATTTCTGTGAAGAGAGACTATATCTTTAAAATATGTTATGCATTTTCTCTAAAAAAAAGATATATAATTGCTATTTATTCATACAGGCTGGTATAGAAATGACCCAGCTATTTAAAATTAGAATAATCCAATTAGTAAATATAACTGATGGATGACTAGACTATAATCTAAAAAATGAACACTCTTAGATAATTTTTGGTTTAAAAAGACCATATAAGAAGAAGTTTAGTTTGGACAGGCAGTTATATTGTATGTATACTGTCTTTCAGAGAGCATTTATCTTCATTGCTCAGTTCATTAGTTAAATTCAAACCAACCAGTAAAATTTTCATTTCTTCATGTGAACTAATGTGCAAATTGCTGAACTGAAGAAAAGCTGAGTGTGCAAAGCAGAAAAGATGGAATTTGTCTTGAAGATGAGGGTAAAGACCAAGGACTTAAGATATGCACAGTATATCATAAAAGAATATCACAAATTTATGTTATATCACCCTTTTCAGTTCCAGTCTGGGATGAGCTACATCCTTTTCCAAGGCAGAATTTAGGAGCATTGGAAGATTTTGTCATTGTCTCCTAGCGATGCAGGTAAGGGATGGATCCCCTCTAATGATATAAGTACCACTACCTACTATGACTGTGGGAGGGTGTAGGAAAGCAGGGACAGGAATCGGGGTGCCATCTTGCCCCTTCTAACTGTGCTGACATTAAAGATTGCATTGTAGAGCAGAAAGTGGTCATAAAAAACTTTCAAAAGAAGGCTGCAAAATCTCAAGGCTGCAAAGACATTGCTTACACAGAATTACCAAGACACTCCACTTGGAAAGAAAACCAGCTGGGGGACACATTAAATTAATAAAGTTATCACTAAACTTTCCAATATAATGAAAGGAAATAAAGATGCCAGGGATGCCTCGTACGGAGCATAGAAAAAATGTGGTCTTTTTGTCCTTTTACTTCAGCAGAGGCCTTAGTGCAGGAACATGATAAAACATTCTTCTTAATAACTATGCAATAGGCATTTGAAATAGCACTCGGACATACCTTATTTTAATGAGCTACCTGGTAAGCTGTCTGTAGGGTTACTTCAAGTCAAAGTTTTACTCTATATCTTCTCTCAGTGCAAAGATGAGTCCACTGTAGCCTAAGCAGACTGTTCCTATACAAAAGCTATTCCTCTTTTAACACATTGTCTCCACTGTGTCAGTAAGTCATACGCTTCCTTTAGGATCCTCTTTCGTTTAAAAACCTCCCTCCAGGAGACAATCTTTATGTTATGCCTTCTCAAAATTGTAGGCACAATCTTCATCCTTTCTAATTTTGGTCTTTTTTTTTTCTGAATACTGATTAACAGAACAACCAAAATAAGTAACTTTGATATGGGTTGCCTATCAGTAGGACCTACAAAAAATGATGAATGAGGTAAAATCTGAGCCCGGCAGTTTGATTGCCTTTCCTACATTAATCAAATCTACTATTTGAGAGAATGGTGCAGATAAATTCAGATGAAATATAAAGCCGAAGCTGACAATAATCTTAGCTTTACTTGTTTTTATCTCTGTAGTCAGTGCTATTGAGCACAGGTATCTGGGACTCTTCTGAAACAGTTTAAAACACTAATTTATTAAATTATTTTGATGATTATTAGGAAAAAAATCTTCATCAAAAGCAAATAGGTGGCAAGAATCTATATCTAAAGACTGCAGCCCTGCCTGGCAATTCCTACCTCTGTTTCTCACTGTGAAATATTTTATATTCTTGTAAACTGCTATGCAATAGGAAAACAACTTCTACTCCATGAAGATTTCTAAAGCATTCACAAACACAATTCTTACTTATGTTGTTCCATAAATTACTAAGTACATAATTTACAGTGCTCCAGCTCCCTATATGTCTACTGCATCACGCGTATCACAAAACTTCAGAAACACATGGAAGCACTATTAATCATGTAGTGGTAGCTTGAATGTTAACTCAGCTTCTCTTACCAACCTCAGTAAATCTGCCTAATTAAGAAAGGAATGCAGCATAATTTTAAAACCTAATGTACCTTTGGCTTAAAACATTAATCATATGTTAAAAACACATTTTAGCTTAAAATATTGGTAGTGAGGATCAACACCATTGACAATACTTTTGCTTAAAGTAATTATAACACTCTATACATGTCTCTGAAAAGGAATATGCTTTTATTATCATTCCAAAATATTTTTGATCCTTCCTGAAGTATTGCCTTCACAGTTGTTGCCTCTACATGCAGTGGGATAGTTTAAATTCAGTTGTCACCACAGCTTTCCGAGGTCTGAAAAAGCAGTAGAGTATTATAGTTACTAGGCTTTGTAAGTCCTTTAAATAACTTGATTTTCAGCAATACACAGACACGTAATGTTATATTATTTAAACTCTTGTCCATGTATGTGTTTTCCAGAAATCTCTTGTTCAACACGTGCTATATAACACAAAGGTAACCATTCTTAAAACCAGAAAAAGTTTGAAAATAAAGCAAAAAACTCATCTCCTAACCTCAAAACAAACCTGCAAACCTGCAAAACCAGCACATAAACCTAGCAGACTTACAGTACATTTGTATAAGAGATTTCTGGTAAACAAATAGCAGAGATTTGAGGTGCCAGCATGCATGATGCTCGCAGGCTCAGAGGAGAGGCATGATATCACTTAAAGACACGTCTAGGGGATGCCACAGTTTCTGGTTGTCCTGGGCACATTTAAATTCTTCTCAGCTCTTATTCAAGTTGTTATATATTATCCAACCTTATCTCTACTAAAACACCTTAAGAACAGAAAGAATAATTCAGTGACCCTTTACTTGGCCATAAAGAATTAATTAATGAGTGACTGAGTATGTACCATGGTTTCATTCCCTGCTGGCCACTGCATCCTTGATAAGAGACCAAATTTTAAAAGGAGGATTTCCAAATATCCTTACTTTTTTTTTCTGATGTACAAGATAAAGCATCTTTTCCAGTGTAAATATCCAGGTTATGCATTCCTGCTGTCATGAAAGTGTCATTACAAGTTGACATAAGCGGCTGTAAATGGGAAAATGAGAAGATACCAGTTTGAGAAAAATCTGTTTTTCAAACAATCAATGCTTAAAAAGCTGAAATAATCTAAAATAAAGAAGCGTTTATGTAGTATAGGAGAGAACAAAGGGCTAATTCTACAATTTACAGTTGCATCTTTAAAAACAAAGCAAATTAAATGCATTTCAGACACATTCCAGTCACTCAGAGCAGTCACTATCAGGACCTCAAGGCATGATTCCTACCTACCATTCTTGAAATGTTTATAAACAACTCTTTGTCTTAAAGAAACCTGCAATCCTGGGTGATTCTCATTTTCTTTCATTGCTCTAGTACTGACTTTCATTAGTACTAATTATCCTTTTGTAGTGCTTTATTTCAGATGGCTAATACATGCTCTAATGGAAGTTGCATAAATTAACTCCCTTCTGAACTGGGAGAGCAGATTAGAAGATCTTTGGAGCAAGAATTATTTCTTCTTTTTCTCTCTAAACAGTTCCCAAATGTAACTAGCCTTTCTTATCTTGGTCAAAAGCACTGCTGTAATAGAAAGACAAAGGCCTGTGTGCCATTGCCAATGTATGATTCAAACTAGCTAATGTGGTGCAGAGGGAATTCCAAGTCCAAAGCTGAGGCCATGAGAGATGATACATCGCAAATTGGCACCTATAATAATTACAACAAATTTTATTGTGCAAACTTCATTAGCATTGTTGACCAAAGCCTTACAAAAAAGCTTTATATTTTGTTGGCTTTACTACTGTGACATTTAATATAAGAATAATTTAATCCGTATTCCTGCTGTGATTTATGTTTTACAATTGTAACCCATTCTCTCAACATTAAAAAATAAATGCTTACATGTAAAGGAGGTAAATGTATTATATTTTATATTTTGCCTCAGAGCAAAGTAAATATGTCAAAACTAACAGCTCCCAGTGCTTTCATTGCTAAAACACACATAACCTAAAAAAAAACATATTTTATTTGATTTTGATGAATATTTATGTTTGGATTCTTAAAAGCAAGCAGTGCTAGTAATAATTCCTGAGGATGCATAGTAACAAGCAAAGTTAGAGGAATACCATATTAGTTTTATCTCAATAACAGTGCACAGAAAGAATTTATTCCAGCTGATTTCAATAATAGGTATGGTAATACCAGTCACAGACCTCCTATCCTTCAACCTCAGGCCATTTATACTGAATATAATACTGAATATAATAAAAATGTGTTTGTTTGTATATGTGCATATACATAAACATTGACAATACAGCCACCATTTTACACTCTGGCAGTGCTGTATTGAAGAGAAAAAAACTTTCAGAACTGAGCTGCCCAATAAGTGCAAACATAGAAATTAAATGCTGCAGGGCAGTGAGAACAGTGACATGAAGCAAGAGTTTTCTTTTAAGCCTCGAGTCTGGAAATTCAGGTACCATAGTCATATCCACAGCCATGTATCCCTCTCATTAGCAGTGAATAAACTGGGCCACATGTCACAGAGGATTAAGTACAGGCCATAGCACAAAAGAGCAACTAGAAAACAAAAGAAAACAACTTGATCCCCATTTTTTCCAGCTGAAGTAATTTTTTGAGGAGCTGTGCTTTGCTTGAGCCTTTGGAAAATGCCTGTAGCAGCTGGCAAATGAGATGAAATTCAGTTTGTTCTGAATTTAGGTCTCTGGTTCTTATGCACGAGCAGGAGCATTAGGATGCCCAAGCTCCCATTTAGGTCATTCAGCGTGGCTAGGGGAGGCGGAAGATGCTCAGCTGGGTAAGGGGAAATTAAAACAGCCACACTACTGCAGTCAGTGGCTGTGAAGGATTCAGGTCACTCCCCCAAGATCTGACAGCTCCTCAAATAGAAAGAGCTCCCACATCCTGCACTGGACTCTCAGAGGGGGACAGGATCAACATAATTGCAGTGGGTGCACACCTCTGTTCCCAGCACCTGCTCTGCTTGCCTCTCCTTAGTCAACAGCCTGCGGAAGCCAGAGCTTCATGCCAAGGACTGACAGATTGTCACCAGTTAACAACTGGAATAACCTAATATACACACTATGGGGCTTCAAAGTTTTACAGTCAAGGGACACTTTTTAAGAGGGAAAAATTTCTATTTTTATTCATTTTTCTCACAAATATATTGCATGCAGGACTCTATTTGAAAAGAATGCATTTCAGATAGAAATGGCAAGCGCACAAATACTAAAAAAAATATTATTTTATTAATTCCTATGATTAACTAACTCTTCTTTTGCACACACATGAAGTCTTTACTAGGCCACATAATTTTGATTTGGATGGCTGCTTGCACAATTTGCTAGAGTAAGTAGCTATTCAGTATCTATTTTTCCCCTCCTTATTTGACCTAGGTTCTCACAGACCATTGAGCATACAACCAATATTTAACATTTCTTTTTTTCGTTTTCCTTTTTTTTTTTTTTTTAATGCTTTTGTTCACCTTTCTGGAGACCACCCTGACTGGCTTTAAGCCTGTCAGCATGGAAAATGTTCACAACCCTGATAACTGGCCTCTGGGGCATAAAATAATAGAAAAATCACGTAATTCAAGAGAAAGTACAACTTTGGTTTCTATTATTTAGCCATCCCTCAGAATGAATGAATCCTGGGTTTCAACCTCAGGTGCTTGACTAGCTACTACAAAATACAAAACCAGTGTTTCCAGGAGCGTTAGCACAATGTTTTTATTTTAAATTATTGACCTTCATTTGATAAGTTTTATGGGATTTTTTTTAGATGTTTAAAGGTGTTGTTTTAATTCCTAGACTTACTTTTCACCAAAAATAAAATCCTATTAAAATTCTCCTGCAAGGCCTTGAAATATTCTATTATGACAATATGATCAGTTCAACGTGGATAATCCTCACCAGAAAAATAGCTGAAAAGGCTATTTTAACCCTAATACAGGTAATCCATGAGAGGCAGCATGCTGATGGAATCATTAAACTTGTTATGATTGTTGTTATGATTACTGTTAGATACAATGACTACAGAAAATATGAGATTTGAAGCCATAGAAAGTGTTAGAACTGAAAACTAATTTGAACTGCATTCATGACTACCAGCTCTATCAGCAGGATTATACACCTAGGAGGATGCATATTTGTGTAGCAAAATCTAAATTTAAAAATAGCTATCTATTAAGAAACAATAAACCCCTGGTGAATAGAATTTGCATATAAATGTTTTTAGCATATTTTTGTCTGCACCAAATTACTAAATCCTTATGCATTGCTATATCTTTTCTGAAAAGCGTGAAGAGATCATTTCTCTGTGTGTTTGCAATCTGCAAAGTATAGGGATGAGCAAAGTCCTGATTAGCAATGTTCTTTTGTGTAACTATAGCTCAATGTAGGAGTAAGAAGGAAGACAAAGACCTTAACACAAACTGCAAAATATAGTAACAACTGCTTCTTTTTTCATGACACTTGCATTATTTCTTAGCTTTTAAACCTCTGTGAAATGTGCATCTCTGAAGTTTATTTCCCTACAATTTATGTATTTTGAAATGCAAATTTCTTGAAGTCTAACATGTTTCAAATATTTTTTGGATTATTAGTAGCGAAACAAAAAGTGGTGGGACTGGATTTATTGGAAAGGACTGAGGAATAGCTATGAAGGGTCACAAATTAGACTGACTGCAGGAAAATTATATTCAACAACATCCAGTGATTGCACTGAAATGGTTCTTCATGAGGCTAAATTTAAAACAGATTTTTTAAGACTCAGGAAATAACTAAGAAGGGTAAGAATGAGTACAGGAAAATTATTTTCAGCAATGAGCAATGATTGCACTGGAAAAGGGTTCATTGTGACGCCAATTTTTTTAAAAAGAACTCTTTTTACCTTTAATTTGAGATTTAGCGGCTACTGAAGGTCTTCTGTGGTAGAAAACATATGGGTCATGGAATTGTTGGGTGTCTCTGTCAAATCTATAAACAGCATGAGAGTTATGCTTCCAATCCCAAATTTCCATGTATTATTTATTTAGCATTCAGTGATGTCTCATTATCATCACAGATTAACTGAAACAGAAGGGTCTAGTGGCTTGTTTTGCATCATTCTACTCCATAATTCCTGACCTTAACCTTAATTCAGTTTAGTATAGCTGTCTTTTGCAAATTGGGTTGATGTCGTTGGCTTGCTACTTCTTGCAGCACTGATTTAGAGCTATATATAGTAAAACACTGTGCAGTGAGTTATCTTGGCTGGACACCAGGTGCTCACCAAAGCTACTCTATCACTTCCCTCCTCAGTTCAAAAGACAAGAAAAAATATAACAAATGTCTTATGGGTCAAGATAAAGACAAGGAGAGATCGCTCACTCATTGCCATCATGGCCACAACAGATTCGACTTGGGGAAATCAGTCTAATTTATTACAATCAAACTGAAGTAGGATAATGAGAAATGAAAACAAATGTTAAAAACACCTTCCCCCCAAACCTCCCTTCTTTCAGGCATAACTCTACTCTTGATTTTTTTACCTCTTCAGTGCAAGTGGCCCAGGAAGATGGGATATGCAGATTATAGTCAGACCATCACATGCGGTTTCTGCCTCTCCTTCCTCTTCAGGGAAGGACTCCTTACACTCTTCTGTTAATCCATCACGGGGTCCCTCCATATGAGTCCTTCACACAGGCTGCAGTTCACACACTGCTCCAGCACGGGTCCCTTCCATGGGGTGCAGCCCTTCAGGAGCAGGCTGCTCCAGCCTGGGTCCCCTGTAAGGTCACCTGCAGCAAGCCTGCTCCAGCGTGGGCTTGTCTCTTCACAGGACCTGCTCCAGCACAGGCTTCCTATGGGGCCACAGCCTCCTTCAGGCATCTCCCTGATCCTCTGTGGGGTCCTCCATGGGCTGCAGGGGCACAGCCTGCCTCACCATTGTATGCACCATGGGGTTGCATGGGAATCTCTGCTCTGGCACCTGGAGCACCTCCTCTCCTTCTGCACTGACTTTTCCTGCAGAGCTGTTGCTCTCAGATATTTTTCACTCCTCTCTCCCAGTTTCAATTACTGTTTCTTAAATATGTTATCCCATATGTTATTATACATTGTCAACACTTCATCCATCCCCACATCCAGCAGAATGCAAATACATGCAAAACTAATCTCTCTGTGCTTATCAACAAACAGCTAGTAATAAATACTGTACCAGGTCTTCAGAGAATAAAAGGGGTAGAATTTGTGTAGGCTATTGCAAATGTTACTAGAAGTTAGATAATGTCTTAGGAGTTCCACAAACAAGGGTCTGTAGCACTTCACCTTTTTTAGTTTTGTTTTATTTCTGCAAAGCTATGAAATTTAGAGACTCTAAAGTTATAATTCAGTCCTCAATGCACAACAATGAAACTACACCACTTTGAAAAATATGGGCATATATGATGGTTTTATTTTTCAAAGTAACTTGTCTTCCATCTTACACAGAATGTAAACAGGCAGATCCTATTAGTATGAAAGCTATCTCACAATCAAAACACACATATTTTTTAATATTTAAAATGGAAAAAGAAATATTTTATGTTTTTTTTTTTTTTAAACAGATAAAATTCATTGAATTCTTACCAAGATAGAGATATTTTTTCAGGTAGAAACCTGTGTCTAACCTTATTTTTCTACATTGAGACTTTTTTTTAAAGAAATATTTTCAAATCTTTTAATGTATGAAATTCTCAAATCATTTAGAGTATGAAATATATGTTGTTGAAATATACGTCTCAATTTACTGTGACGGTGGTGAGGCATTGGAATGGGTTGCCCAAGGAAGTTGTGAACGCTCATCTGTAGCAATGTTCAAAGGCTGGGTTGGACAGAGCCTTGGGTGACATGGTGTAGTGAGAGGTGTCCCTGCCCATGGCAGGGAGGTTGGAACTAGATGATCTTAAGGTCCTTTCCAACCCTAACTGTTCTATGATTCTATGTCAGCCTAAAACTAGGATGTAGCTTTCCTAAAACTAGGAAAGCTAGTATCTTTAATAAACTTTTTTTCTTGCTTTATTTCCTAATAAAAGGTCATATCTGGTTACATTTGCAAAACACATAGAAGCTTTTTTAAGTCCATCTCTACCAAAAATTAGTAAAACTAAGCATGTATCCTTTTAAGTGAGTATAGAGTTAAATGCTTTCCTGACATTTTGCATGTAGCAGTATTTTCTTTTAGGTCCCAAACTATGTCAAAGCATAAAGCACAGGCCACATTTTGATGTGAATAATATCCCATAGTGCTTATGGCTACTTGTACTTGAATGATTACTTGGATTACTAATTACATTGGTGGAGGATTTTTAATTTGCAAGAAAAACAAGACAACCCTTACAAGAATTAAGATAAGGAAAAGTATCAGTTCAGTAAAATTTTTGCAGAATAAAACCAATAAGAAATTAAAAATTGATCATTGTCGTAGTTTGAGGCCCCCCAAACAGTTCTGCGCACTCCCCCCTCTTTCTTCCCCAGTCCCGGGGAAATTGGAAGGAGAATCAAAAGAATGCAAC
>JASSUY010029002.1:11220-28669 GCA_032466535.1 Forpus xanthops
AAGCCATAACTATAAACACTGGTGTTATCAGCACTGTTCCCAAGCCGAAAATCCAAAACACAGTGCTCACCAGCTACCGCTTAAAGAAAAATGACTGCTGCTGCTGAAACCATGACAATCATTAATTTAATCTAGAGGTAGTTCCAGGAAGCAGAAGTAAGATGAAATAATGAAGATATGATGGACAGATACTTTGTACATAAAGAAATAATGATACCTAACCAAATTTAATCCTAGCAGTTTAGGTGCTCAGTAAGAAACTATTCAATACCTATTTTTCTCCTCATTTAAACCACGTTTTCATGACCCATTTAGCATACATTTCACTCTTTATTTATTACTTATTCTACTTATCTTCAGTTCAGCTATTTTAAAAAAAAAAAAAAAAAGTATGATCCACCTCACTTTGGTGTCAAAAGCAGGGGTGATAGTGGTCTAGAAACTCTTATTGAGCATGGATACTTCTGGAAACATAGAAAAATTACTCAAATATAAGTGTTGACTTAGTTGATATCTTTAGCTAGATGAAGTGAATCTCTCCTTAGCGCCATTGTGTACTCCCTTAGGAAGAAAGACATTTCTATACTGAAATGTGAATGTCTCCAGTGGGTGGAAGGCAAGGTGGGATGAACGTAATGAAAACAAATACTAGTGGCTGTGGCACCCTGAAGAAAACCAAAATATTTTAAGAAGTTAAAAATAAACTGTAATGTATGCAAGTCTAAATTACGGAATTATGTTCAACATAAGAATGTGGTTGTTTTGAGATAAAACAAAATGTTTGGTTAGCATTTTTTTTACAATAAACAAGCTTAATAAATATGCAATGAAATATCTCTAAATAAAAGAATTCAGGAAACGACCCCAAAAAATTAAGTTCTTTTTCATATAAGACCTTTTCACTGTGGGTATTGCCCTGTCTGTCTGGTGTCTGTGGACACTTCCATGTTTTGGATCCATTCATTGCTGCTACCTGCCTCCGCATGCAGCAAACCTTAGAGCTAGTATAAATCAGGAATTTCACAGGATTTGGAGATAGAGATAAGATCATTACATATATAAATAATATACTTTATTTTCATCAATTATCTTTGACACTTTTAATCTTAAAGCTGCTGAACCTTTATTTCTCATGTATTTGAATGATACTGCAGGGACAGGATTTCTGCTTCTCCTCCTTCAGTGATAATGAAGACAGAAAGTTCATGCAGTTATTTTTTTTTTCAGATCCTTCTTCACTCTTCTGCCAAGTTGGAGAAAGTGCAGAAAGAATCAGGAAGAAGACAGTTATTGTTCATAATCATTATAAAAGGAAGCTGTGTAATCTATTTCTCTGAGCTATTTTACCTGCAAGACCACACATACCTTGTAAGAATATACCACTCAGTCATTTACTTCCAGGCATTGTTGTCCCTCGCCTCCAGTTTATCTCCAAATTATTCTGTTTATTAAAAATGTAAAGGTTCTACCTTCATTGTTTGCACAGTGTGCTCCTTATGTGTTTAGAAAGAGAAACAACAGAAGTAAATTAAATAAGTGAAAGTAATGGTTATGTGAGGGAGATTACATAGGGGCTTTATTTGGTTCATAAAAAAAAAACAGGCAGAAAGGCAATTATCCATCCAGCCCAATAGAAAATGTTTTACAAAATTGTAGAACTGGTACAGGCATTGGATTCTGCATGTTATGAAAGGAAACAAAGCATGCAAGTCTGCCTACAAGTTAGTAGGCAGATAAGTATTTCAGAATCTATGATTGAGACCTGCCGTCCCACCTCTCTCTTAAAAAAAATTGCATAATCCAAAACCAACTTTTCTGTAGAAGCACTGATGATCTCTTCCAGGGGAATATTGAAGAAAGCGTTTTGCTTTTTCTACACTTTTAAAAAGCACCTCCAAATACCCTTCAAAACAAGTCTGTGAGTGAAAAGTTGAAAAAGTACTTACAATTTCAAACACTTCATTTTCTGTGCTGTGATCTTTCGCTAAAAGAAGAAGGTAGGCGAATCAAATTAATACCTTATTTGTCAAATAACTACACACTTTTAAGGAAATCTGTCTTGGCTTCTTAGCCAGTGAGTTTCAGATGTGTATAGCGGCAGAACTTGTGCTTTGCATTCATTCACCAAACACAGTAATACACTATGTAAAATATTGGCCCTTATCCAGTCATTCTTGGAAGGAGCAGTCTTAGGACTAGCTAATTATCTTCTACTATGGATCAGGAAAAAGTCTCTATCAGTGCAGACACTAGACACTGTTGGAGCATACAGATGTATTCATTTGAATATAAAACTCATTTCTTCATTTCATCAACATGGCATATACATGAGTGATAAAAAGGCAGAAAATAATCTGCACCATGAGGAGTAGCTGGAAATATGTCCTGGGGAGAATCCTTGCTGGAAAAAGTCAGAATTTGCCTTCTCATGATCAGCCTTAAAATGGAGATGAAGTGGTCTGGACCAACTAACCTCTCTAGGCATTACAGGCTGGAAACTGGCTTATGTGCTTTACATTCAAATTCAGGTGTAAAGTTAAAAGAGCTTTATTCCATGAGATGTGTAAAAGCAGAGGTTCTTTGGGAATAGGCTAAATACTTGTCTTATATCTCTCTTCATGACTGAAAGTAAAGTTAGTATAAAAGGACTGTGAAGGGATAAGCCTCAGTGATTTCAATGGCAATCACATCACCCCTCAGGTCTTTGTTTTAATTTAAATGCAATTGAAAGCCCTCCTCAGCAACATAGTTGTGAAATGTCTTAGAACAGAGATCAGTCCTGAAATCAGTGTTTGGGGGAGGAATGATAGTTGCCTACTCTGAAAGAATAAGTGAATTTGCTCTTTGCACTGAGAGTATGGTAAAAAGAAAGGCGTACTTTTGTTAGAGGTTACATTCTTATGTTCACTAGAGAAAAGGCCTTGACTTTGTGTAAGCACTGTTCAGCAATAACCAGAACATCCCTCTGTTATCAACACTGTTCCCAGCACAAGTCTAAACCATAACCCCCACTAGCTACTGTGAAGAAAATTAACTGTACCTCACCCAAAACCAGCACAACAGTCCCCAAAGAGAGAGTCACATTTAAGGGATAATGTGTTAAACAAATTTACAAGCAATGATTACACACACACACAAATATATATAATTGACAATATGAAAGAAAATTGCATTTCTTTATTTTGATAAGAATGTGCATCTTAAATCATTTAGTATTCAGGATGAGTAGTTTTTCATCTTTATTTGAGAATCACTGACTGCACTGAACATCCCAAAAATTTGCATTGAATATCACATCATAATTATCTTAAGAATTGTAAAACCAGATCAAATTTCTGAACAAACAAAACCAAACCACATCAAAATCCTAAGAAGTAAGAGGAAATAAAATGCAGGCACAGGCAGCTACCTTGTGAATGACTTTAATAGTTATGAATAGGTCCTCTCTGAGTAATTCTCTAAGCTACATAGTTTCCACTCGGGTTTACTGAAACAAGGTGGTTTCTTAGAAGGTCAATACAACAGCAGGGAACATTTTTATAGTCAGCGCTTACTACGGAAAACACTGTTTATTTTTAATTATAAAAACTTATAATCTGGGATGACTGCAATAATCCAATCTATGAAACTACATTTCAGAAATAAGAAATGATAGATAGTGTAGAGTAAACTCACCTCTTGGTCCCGCAGCAGGATTAATTACTGCTTTAAGCATTGTTATTCCCAATACTGTCACAGAAAAGTTATTGTCTTCTGCAGGAGCAACATAGGACTTTTCTGTCTTAAATTCTCTGGGAGAGAATACCAATATAATTGAGCTATCAAAATTCAGCTATGACATGATATTCTTGTCCCCCTAGTCATGAAAGGTAATACAAACTGCCCAAATCTAATTTCTGCTTTGAACAGATTTCTCCTGGGTTTAAATTATCTCCATCAAATGCAGAGAGAGTCTAGGGACTGAGCTGCTGTTTGGGGCAAAACAGTATTCTGTGTGGTTTTGTTTGGATTTTAACTTATATATAAGGTGGTAGCAATGCTTATTAGATTCTGAAAGACTGATACCATAATCGAGCAATTCTGCTTATTATTTTCATTTAAAGTCCTGCCAATTGCTTTTTCCCACTCATTATGAGGACATTATGTATGTTTTCAAGTGAATTCATTGGCATGTGAACTGTGCTTCATTTTATTTATTTATTTTTACTTACAATGGAGACAGAATGGGATAGGGAGAATTCTTCTTTCAGATACCCAGTGTTTGAATGACTGCTTTGTTGCTGTTAGAAAAAGTATTTTAGAGAGGGAAGTAAATAACTTCTAAAGTAAAAGTTCATCTGAAGATCAAATAATATTAAGAAAATGCAGTAATGTGACTCATTATTTGAGTTAGTCCCTAGAGCTATGAAGTTTTGCCTGCTTCCTTTACTAAAACCTAGTTCACAGGGGCAGATACCGAAATGGTTTGAAAACTGGAGTGAAAAATTAAATAGTATAGAGAATGTTGTAGAGGAAATTACCCAAGATAAAACAAAATTGTCACAGTTCAGTTGGGAATTGAGAAAGCGCATCTGAATATTTTCAAAACTTATTAAAAAAATAAGGTCTTCCTGAAAAAGTCTAGGTTTTGAACTTTTATTGTAAAGACAAAAATTGACTGGTTTCTGTGCCCAGGTAATGGAAAAACATGTCAGATTAATGCAGTAATTTTGTATTGGTTTCGGTATTCCATTAACTGTTGCTCTGTAAAAACACAAATGTGAGTGGGAGTCTTAGATAAATAAATTGTCCTGCAAAAATCTGCTTCCAGAATTACACATCTATAGTAAATTTTTCATAACCTTCTTTGTTGCTGGAAGTTTCAAATCTCCTATTTCTACTGAAAGTTTAAGCATTCTAAACTGTTTCACAGTCCTCTGTTATAATGACCTCAATTCCCTTCAGAAAAAAATCTTTTGCCTAATCTTTACTCTCAATTGCTTTTGTTGGTAAGGAGGCTGTTCCACAATACTGTGAAAAGATTTTACTGACATCAGTAAGAATTGAACTGAGCTTAGAAACTCCCATTTCTAACTTTTTCCCTCGGCATTTAGTAAGTGTTTCATCTTGCTTTTTCCAGATAATCCGATGCTTCTTACTTCATGAGAAAAAAGTCCATTAGTCTTCCCTGTGCCTGATGCCTGCATTTTTTTCCCAATAAAATAAACAAATAATTAAGCCTGTTGTGTCTTAGACATAGAAGTTCCCTGGCGAACTTGTTCTCTCAGCACTGGCATCACTATGCAACAAATTGTGTCCCTTGATTGACGGTGCTTTCTTTTGGACTGCTGGCATCTGTGGAAAATTTTTACCAAAGGGTGTCACTCATATTGTCCTTTCAGAAAGATGAAAATAGATTTAATTTTAGTGCAGCAAAATGACATTAGTACTTGTGGTTTAACCCCAGTGGCATTTAGGCAATCACACAACTGCTTGCTTGTGTTCCTTGCAGTGGGGTGGTGGACAGAATCAGAAGAGTAAAAGTGAGAAAATTTATGGATTAAGATAAGATAAAGACAGTTTGTTAATAGAAATAAAGTATAATGATAATGGTAGTAATAATAACAATAATGAAAATAACAGAGAGAAATAAAACTCAAGAAAGACAAGTGATGCAGATGAAAATAATTGCTCACTACCAACCATTACTCAGCTAATCCTCAAGCGGTGGCACTCCTATGACTCTTCTTCCACAGCTTTATCTGTTGAGCATGATGTTATATGGTCTGGAGTATCCCTTTAGTCAGCTGGAGTAAGCTGTCTTGGTTGTCCCCTATCCAAGTGCTTGTGCATCACCAACCTACTCACTGGTGGGGCGGTGTTACAAACAAAAAGCCTCTGATTCTGTTAAGCATTGCTCAACACATCCCTGTATTATCAACACTGTTTCCAGCACGAAAGCAAACATAGCAACATACCCGCTACTCCTCCTCCTGTTCTTAAAAAATACAGAAGACAACAGTGCTAGCACTAAGATTCTGCAGAAATATATCTCCTGCAGCAAGTAAGAGTATAAAAAGACCTACCCTTGGTTGAGTTTAAACTCTGAACTTGTGAGAGAGCTTTATGTCGCAATTATCAGGGTTTTGAGCTGATCTTTCCTTTTAAAACTGAGAATATGCTAATATTGATAATGTAAGCTAACTTTTTTTTTTTCAAAAATAAACTGATACCCAGAAAATGCACATTCCTCGGTACAAATGAGCAATATACCCTAACGAGCTGACTGTAATGGATAGTGCAAGCTACAGAGATACCAAAGAAAAAATTACCTTAGCTATAATTCTTATCTAAAAAATGTCCTTTTTGACCAAATTTGTTTTCAAGGATACAGAGTGGGAAGCAAGGTGGTTATGGAGAGAGGAGAACTAGTATTAAGAGGATTTACTGATCCTGGAATGTCTGTTTTATATTTGTGCTTCCAAAAAAGAAAAAAGAATGCAAGATATTATATGATTTAGCAATACTGCTGGCTAATAGGAAAGCCTTTTTTTCTCTATTCCTAACTGCAAGATTATCTGATGATAAGGAATTCCAGCCATTGTCTTTCTATAGTAAAGTTATTTTCATAAAACTTACATGTTTATGAAAACAGCTTTAACTACTGTACCACTAGGTTACTAATAATTCTTTTACTTTCACTGTTTATGTAAATTATATAGCGTAATTAATAATTATTACCCAAAAGAAAGGAGGAGAGTTTTCCATGGCATTTGATTCATTACTGCAAAATTTTAATCAAAATGAAAATATTGAGATAGAATACAATATTTCATGGAGAGACATTGATGTTGAAGGAGGCCCATTGCAATAGACAAGGAATTAGGTAAGGCTACCTTCATTGAGAAAGTCAGGGATTAAATCAGTTCAAATCTAACATATCTAAGAAACTATACCAAGTGTCATGAAACTCCTGAAGGGAGTGAAAAAAGTGAAGGCAAAAGTAGTTATTTTGGTTAGAACAGTTCTGTCTCCTGACTGAAGTAGAAGTAAAAATGTTCTTGAGAGGAAGATTACACCTGACTAGTTCCCTTTCTAAGTGTTTGTAGTGGGATGGTTTTTTGATGACCAGTGGTGAGCCAGGGAGACAGTCATATGATGGGGACCGTGCCTGGACCTGAAATTTCCTTCAGAAGTTTGTCACAAAGTAACATTTTATTTCTAGATATTCTTCAGGCATTTTCCTTAACTTTGAAATTTCTACTTTTCAAGGGTCTTGGCATATTATGGCAAATATTAAGATTTACTGTAATTCCATATGTTAACACTTTTAAACTGTAAATGCACATGACTTCAAGAGGTATTACAGCTGCCCTGTTTACCCAATTAGTTTGGAAAATCCTTAATTGCTTATTTTTGTACACTATCTAATTAATCAGATATATTCTTTTTCTGGCCATTCAAGATTTTTAAATGATTTGCAAAAAACAACATGTACAGGTCACTGAACAAGTTTCAACCTTTTTTAGGACTGATGTCATGCGTAAAAAGAAAGAGGCTGTGCATGAGTTAAATGCCAACAAATTGTCAGTGGCTATTTTTACTGAAAGATTTTCAGGAAGTTGATTATATTGTACATAGTTGTATATTCTTTAAACAATATAATTGTTCAAGGAAATTTTGCTGTTTAGGTTACAGATGTTTCATTCAGTGTATAATGAGGGTTAATAAAACCTAATAATACTGAATAATTGGTCATGCCATAATTAGATTTGACTCAGTATATTTTCGTGTTTAAAAATGTTGAGACACAGATTAAGCTTTATTCTCTTGAAACAAATAATTCATATTATGAAGCAGGTGCTTTCTATGATTTCATTGTCATTCCTCAGTCTTCTGATTTTTATTTAAAAAAAAAAAATAAATTTCCAGTTCAAGTATGGATAAAAGTCTTTCTAAGGACAGATGACTCAACCACCATGATTGACTCTTCCAGTCCAAAACTGAGGAAACCAGACTAACTAAACTTTAATCTACAACATTATGGATCACCTTGGAGATGTTGCAAAGCTCAGTTGTTACAACTGGTAGCCGACTGGCAGGTCAAAAGCAAATAATGACAAATTACTTTAAGCATTCACAAAAAGCAGTTTTAGCACAGAAGGTGCTCACATTCATTTAGCTTGATGTTGAATGCTACAGTTTGTCCTACTGAACACATTTAAAATCATAGGCTATTAAGTCCTTTTGAAATTGCAGTTGGAATTTTGAGATTGCAATGAGACATTTTTGATTCACAAAATCATGGAAGAGTTAGAGTTGGAAAGGACCTTAAGATCATATAGTCCAACCCCCTTTCAAAACTGTTTGCATGGTAGAAGAACATATGCAGACAAAAACAATCTTTATCTGCTTCTAATTACTTTTTGTGTTCCAAGTACTGGATATCACAAAAGATGACTCCATACCTCATGGCTAAATAATACAGGAGTTCAGCTTTTTCTTGATAGTATCAGAAAAGTGGAGGTTCTTCAGGACCATCAGAGGTTGCAAACATAACCCGCTCTGAATTCTATACCTGCAGTTGCACATCAAGAGTGAAGTGTCCAGACCTCCTGGAAGGATTATTATGTTTTTAATGCATTAAAAGTGTAAAACTGCAGCACCCTCTGTATTCTATATCTGTAATGGCATGCTATGGGGAAAGAATCAAGACCTGAAATGGATTTTACCTTTTTTTAATGTGGAAAGACTAAAAATCAACAACAGCAACTCATAACAAATGATGTTTAGGTTCTCTGGATTTATTCTTTTCCCCTTTGAAGGTCAATTTGCCATTTAAATAACCAAATTAATTGTCATATCAGCATTTGCCCACAAAAAGAAGAAGGACCATATGGAAGCTTTCCTACACACAAAATCTAAATCACAAAATATGCCCACATTTTAAGATTCTCAAATGAAAATAATATAGAAAAACATACTTTCACTATGGATACTAATAGTGTGCATGTGTCTCCAGCCTAGAGACCTCACAGAGAAACACCTGCAGTTCTACTTGTTAAGATACATCTCGGGGTTTTACTCTGGTTTTGCCGAAGGTGTGTGTCCTTGCAGGTTGTGATCTGTCTATGCATTGACATAGCACTGCTACACCTCCCATTCAGACTACTTCCCTCCTAGGTTTAGAATATCTTTATTCCAATTTTCTTTTGTAACCCAAATATCCAATGAACTTGAAAATCAAAAATTCCCTCAGGGTTTTGTTAAGAGGTGATTCATACTCTGTCCTCCAGATATCAGAAGTGGGAATACACTGTTATACATCCCCCTTACTATGTGCCTACTTAAGATCAGCTCACAGAAGATACTGGCAGTGCCTACAGAGACTCTAAATGGTGCAGTCGCAGCATTAAATATTTATACACCAAATACAGTTTTACAAATATAAAATGAGTGCCACAGACAAGTATTCTCACTTTTGCAAAGCTTTACGGTTTACAATTAATATGACAAACTTAAATAAGACCTACAATTTCTTTTTCCTCTGTCATTAGCAATCCAGAAAAGGCTTTCTCATTTTCCATGAGCTGTAAGGTTTGCTGTACGCTTTAAGGTGAAAAATCATTATTTTGAGGATTTGGGGGCTTGGATTTGCCTTTTTTAATTTGAACTGCTGCTGCATTCCCAGGACTTGATTTTTAAAAAAATGTTTGACAATGTGTGCCCCAACCAAATATTTCACAAATATATGCTTTCTTTGAACACAGGATGTTTTGTTCACATGATAAAAAGCAATGTTTCCACTGTGTTGTAATATCTGAAATCATTACTATGGATGTGATATTTGTGAAGTATATGAACAATAGACAGTACTTTTCTGAAGAGAAATTTAGTGTAAAAATGACACTGTACAATACAGTTCTGCACGTGGCAATATATTTAATCCCCTATTAATACCCGGGGTGTATAATTCCAGATTTATCTTTTATAAATGTCATTATGTAGGCATTGTTAGAGCAGAAAAGGGATCTGCTCCATTTTTCTTTCTGTTGTAGCATGAAACATGGCGGATGATAACTACAATTCTCTAGAGATGGCAAAGCAAGAAAATATAAAAAGAAAAGAAAGATCAAAGGGAGGCTTAAAGCTTCTCCCCAGTGCAGCTGAAAATGTACTTTTAGGCTCCACCAAAGCAGTGATATGCTCAGCAACTGGTTTATGCACAGTAATTCTGGTTCTGCTAACAAATCAAGCCCTATATGAATGCTACTTCTGTTAGAAACCTCTGAGGAAAATCAGGGCTAACATCCATCTTCCACCCTGCCAAGCAAGTGAAGGATTTCTGGAAAAGGCTGGCTTGCAGGTTCATCCACAGAGGCAGCAAACTCACTGCTCCAGCAGATGCAACATCATCATTTTGTGGTGAAGAAGCAGTTCTCTTGCCAATGCCTCAGCAATCTCCATTTCCACTCTGCCCCTACTCTGTCAGCTGCACACAAAAGCTACAAATAACATAAAAGGGCTATATGGTTAAAATGTCTAAAAAACATGAAACTCTCTAACATAGCTTCTAACATCCACTGTATTACAAACTGTGAATTTTTCTATTTTAAGATATGTTTTAATAAAGGTAATACTCAAGATACATATGACACATGTTTTATACTGCAAAATTCCACTTGTGTGGTAATAACAGCTATTTAAGAACTGTAGCTATACTTGTGCTTATGTAGGTGAGTTTTTTGAGAGCTCTCAGTTATATGCATAACACTGCAGTGTTAAGTTACTCTCCTCTAAGTCAAATAATTTCAGTTATGTACAGGTGCCTTGTAGGTCTTCATGAGCAGTTTCTTTATATGATTCCATTTAGGGCATCAGCCAAAACAAGTGAGATCTAGTGAATCAAAATTAAGACTGCATACAGACTCCTGAAATATCAGCAACATGGGATTCTTTGGCACAGTAAGGACAATTAATACAAAACATATTATTCACATTCTGCAAAACAAAAGAATTTAGAGCAGACTGGAGTAATACACAGAATTAAGAAAATATTTTGAAAATCCTAGATTCTAAGTCCTTGTTTTTAATCTTAAGTGTCTATGTCAAATTGTTAGACTGATAATGTATAATAATATTTTTAAAAAAATTTGCTGTAATGTGTATTTTGTGTTAAAGGTTTATTAGAAAGGAACACAATAGGTATATTAAAAATAACCCCAACTGATCTTTGCATACGATTTTTACCCCAAAACTTTTTTTGAACTTAAGATACATCTCACAAGTAGGTGAAGTAAATTTGTGGTTGCAGTTGAGGCTAATAGCTAAGAATAAAGCAAAAGATGAAAGAGATGGTTAGACAGAATAAAAAAAAAAAAAGAAAAAAAAAGAAAAATTCAAGTTTGTTTTAAAGAAGAATGCAGGGCAAACAACAGATGTGAAAAACACTGCACAAAGCATTGTCTCTCCTTTTCAACACAAATTAATATTTGTGGGCTTTTATCTGAAGTATTCATGATATTGCATATATTTGATCTTATTCTAAGCTCTATAAAATGAACCCAAGCATACTCTGAAAAATTGTGTTTCTGTATTTCGAATTTGAAGGTCACTGCAGCAAAACCTCCAAGACATAACTTCGCTTTATATTTTGTCCTGTTGCTTATAACTTTGGGAAATATTAGGCCAGGATTCTCTTGACATGAATATACCCCTGACTGAGTAGCATGCATATACATATACAGATATACAAGTACGTAAATTTCCAAATGTCAGTACAAAATATTAATCTCTTCAGAGAAGGTAGTTATGAAAAGACTTTTTTTTCCTTAAAAAAAAGTCTCATATTTCGTAAAATATGAGTTCTTCTTTGCTCTTTGATGCAACTCAGAATTTGACAAAAACATTCACCCTAATGTCAAGAACATGCTTTTACTGTCCTCCTCCAAAAGATCACAGATTTGGTTGGTTGCTGAGTTCCTAAAAAAAAATCTCAGCATTTTTTACAGTCAAGCTGTCTATAGATCCCACTTCTCTCAAGTCCAGACTTCCTAGAAGTGTAGAATCTTGAGTGTAAGTTTTCCTGAAATTTTCTGTCTCTGCTCTGCAAGACGTTATGCTGTAAGGCAGTAGAACTGAAAGCCTGGTCTCCCCTGTCAGGTAACCAGCATAACGGAAAAATAATGCATTCATACATGTAAATAAGTAAGGAAGATTCTAAACTTTGGAGAGCATAAAAGAAAGGTGAAAAAAAATTGTCGGAAGAAAGAAGGTACCAAATTGGAGTTAAGTTCAGAGACAAAGTGAACATTACTACAGTTGCAAGCAATAAGTAAATGAATAAGGTTTTTCTTTACAACTCCCAACATGTTTTGCAGATGCACTCAGAGGAACAAACACAATTAGTGGGAGCTCTATTTTCAACCTAGGAAAGTATCACACATTGCCAAATCCTTGAGAAAAAAAAAAAAAAAAAGAAAAGCCTTGGGCTTCTATAATTAACATCTATAATTAGTTATTACTTAGAAAATTGGTCATTATCTGCATACTTCAATCCCAGGTCTGCAAGTAGGTATACTAACTCTATTTTTTTTTTTTTTTTCACAGAGGTGATACTAAAATATGCCTTAACATTTGCAATCTATTTCATATATTGTGGAAACAGAAACCCTTAAAAACCAAGTACTTATATTTTCTGTTCAGGAGAGGATATGTTAGTGAGAAGGGCATTTAGCTTAGAACCAACTGACATTCATAAAAAGTAATACTGAGTAACTAAGCATTCAGTGAAGGAAGTAGGAACATTGTGACGAAAGAATAGACTGAGAGCTTGTAGGTGAAATTTGATTTCCATAATCACAAAGGATCCAAATTAATGTTATATAGACAGGAGCAGAAGCTAGATGCTTCTTAAAATTTAGCTGCTTGATCCAGCAGCACTTAAAGACCACAAAGTTCTTTCAGAATAGGTAACATTTTATGCAATATTCGTATGCTTTGTAGAGAAATTATTCCCACTTGTATGGAATAAGGTGTTTTTGGCAATAAATCTGATTGCAGCACAATTTTTACAGTATGTGCCCTATTCTGAATTGTGCCTGAAAGTTGAAAATGTAGAACATTTATATTTTTGCCTGTCTGAAAAAAGACATGCTGCCTGCCAATTAGTCAGGAGACAACCTCACAAAGATTCAGGCACCTATGTGAAAGCCAAAATTAATTCAAAGATTTTGTAAACACTACCAGGATTTAGACAATGTGTGACAGCATATATATCAAAAATTTATAAATTAGTCATGATAATCTGCTACTATTTATTTGGGATTATCTCTGCAGAACTCCTTCAGGAATTGCTATTTGGAGTTGCTTATTTTTACATTTGAGACAAAAAATGGATTAATAATTTCTCCTCAGTTTCTGCTAAGCTTTCTCTGATAAACACCTTTACATTCTACCCATTCATCTGTAAAAGGTGAGGTCAGTTCATGTGTAGGAAGAGCCTGATGAAACTTCTTCACAGGCGAAAGGCATTTACTTCTAGAAATACCCATTGTGCTGAGACGAGACAAATTTCTCTATTTCATATCCTATAAAAAGCATTCTTAGAATCATTCACTCCTAATTACTTAGCTAATTGATTGCATTTCTACCGACCATCTGTAAGGACAAATATTTTTCTCTGAATAAATCAAGCTTCCTAGAACAATGCTGAAAGTTAACGTAGTCAATAAATATACAGATGTTCCCAATTAATGTAGTATATACCTCAATAACAAGGACTGGGCAATGTATAATAAACCTATGTATAAACAAAAAAGATCATCAGTTACAGCAGAATATTTTCCAGGGAAAAGCTACTGGATTGTGGATCCTGAATCTATGGTGGTAGCTTGTTTGCTGCTTCCTGAAGTTTCTGCTTCTTGTTTCCAATGGCAAAGTTACAACAAAGGTTACAAAAGAATCTTAAAAATAGCATTTCTTTTATATGGGATGATGCTGTGGTTTAAGCCCAACCAGTAATTCAGAACCACACAGCCAGTTGCTCACTCATCCCCTTCTTCCTCTCCCAGCTCCTGGGGAAATGGGGAGGAGAATCAAAAGAACGTAACTCCCACAGGTTGAGATAAGAACAGTCCAGTAACTAAGGTATAACACAAAACTACTGCAGCTACCACCAATAATAACAATAAGGGAAATAACCAGGGAAGAGAATACAACTGCTCACCATCTGCTGGCTGATACCGAGCCCAACCCAGCAATGATCTAACTTTTCTGGGTAACTGCTCCCAGTTTATCTAGTGGGCATTATGTGCTGTGGTATGGAATAAGTCTTTGGCTAGTTTGGGTCAGGTGTCCTGTCTCTGCTTCCTCCTGGCTTGCCCTCCTCCCTGGCAGAAAATGAGACTCAGAAAGTCCTTGGTCAGAGTAAACATTACTGAATAGCAACTGAAAACATCGGTGTTCTCAGTGCTGTTCCCAGGCTGAAAGTCAAAGCCACAGCACTGCACCAGCTGCTAAGAAGGAAAATGACTGCTATTGCTTAACCCAGGACAGATGAATATTTTAGAAAGTCCAAGAACTTATCACAGGGTGTAGTGACATTTTTGACCCTGAAGAGTATCCTGCACAATCTCCAGCTTTCAGTTTCAGAGGGCACGGGTTATCCACAACAGCAGATGCCTCAGGTGTTGTTGGGTGCTTAAGACAGAATTAGACACATCTTTGCATGTGATCTGATCCAGAGACTATTCTGAATTCCCTTAAAATCTTAGAATATGGAAGCTGATTTGTTTTGCCCATTTCCATCCTCGTTGCATTGTTGAGCTCATGAGGCTGATTCATGCTCAAGTTAATGAAAAGAGAGCCATTCATACAATTCTATAAAATACACAGATGCTTTTTACCAATTGAAGTGCACTTTGCACTTGTAAGATCAGCAGAAGTGTTGCATCAGCTGAAGTTTTTGCTCTAAATAACTGGCCTGGAGAATGATAATGGCTCACTGATTTTTTTTCAGAGCAGAAGTACAGTTTTGAATTTAATCACCTGCTTGTCTCCATTCACCATGTGTTGCTTCACTGATGAGAACAGTTTTGGTGCTAGTGAAATAGATTTTTTTCAGAGGAAACTAAATCACATGATCTGCTCTCTAAGTGCTTCAATGTTAATGAGAACATTATGCTCTGAATTGATGTACAGGTTCTACCACCACAAGATCTGCCACCATGTAACAAACACTTTTTCCTTACAGAGTCCAACTACATAAGTAGCTGAAACACACAGCACAAGGAATAGGTTGAATCATACAGTCCAGACTGAATTTAAATTGAAATAATTCCCACATTTTCAAATGGTGGGAATGGTATTAGCCTTAGCTTCAGGCACTTCTGTTTATATATCATAGATCCTTTCCCATTGTGCCGCACTGCCTACTAATCTAGACATAAAATACCTTAAGTTAATTTTTTTAGCTGTTACAGTTATGCATAGTATTGCAAAAACATCTAGAAAGAAAGTAGAATAAATTATTAACACCATTTGCTCTGATATTTAAAATGTTTGTGATTTCAACAATCATATAAATTTTTTGAGTGCCTCTGACTTCTTATGAAATAAAGGTGAGGCAGCCAAGGGTGCACTGTGATACAGAGAGTTTCTTATAAAGCTTCTTATAAACACAATGAGAAGTACCTCCAATAGTGCTTTAAGAAATCATTCTGAGAGAAGATACATGGAAAATGGCTCTTGCTGATCTAGAAGTCTGATTACAAGATACTGGATTTATAGAAGTATTGAGCTGCAAGGGGCCTCAACAAAGTGAATATCTTTCTATTGATGCAACAATAAGATCCTACACTGTTAATTGCTAAAAGTCAGGAAATATAAATATAAAAACAACTCCTACAAGGTTAAATTCACTCCATACTAGCCTCTATAAGTTCTGGCTAGTATGTGCAAGGATACCTAGAAACTAAAACAGCTGTTCACTTCAGAACTTGGCAAGTGCTGATGTTACTTGTGATACTGATGTAATTCAGATTCAGGAAAAACAAATAACAATTTCTACGCAAATTTGTAAATAATGCAAAATATTATTTTAATTTATATAATATTGTGATTTTTGTAAATTTGCATGTGAAGGTGTTTTTTTTTCTATAGTTTATTACATTTTTTTTTCTCACAATGAAAGAAAAAAGCCTTTTTAAGAGGCTATTGCCTACATTTACACTGTCATGAAAGTCACTAAGAATTAGCAGTTGAAATTGATTAGTCCCTCCTAGCAAATGCAAGTCATCAGTCCCCCCAAGCAGCAAATCTGCCTGGCAGAGTTATAAGGCATACAAAAGAGCCATGGCTCTTCTGTTGCTGGGGGGCTGAGAGTTAACTAGCCAGTGTTGCCTGGATGAGAGACATGTCTTGAACATCTTGTCTTCTGCCACAGCAAGTATAACAGAAAAGTAAAACAAGCAGTGGAGAGCTTTCACACAGGCAGATCAAGCCCATTTGCAGCTGAGAGAGAAGGAGGTTTCAAGAATTTATTCACAAATCCTTTGAATCATGAAATATCTTTTTTTTTTTTCTATTCACAAGTATTATACAATAATAGATGCACTGTAAAGTGATTTATTGTCCTCTGAAACATCTGACAGTTAGTTCCCTTAGTTAATAATAACACTTAGTTTTAGCCAGAACTTTCAATGATAACCCCGAATTCTTCACAACAGAGGCTTCATTATCTACACTTTATAAAATAGAGAAATGGATGCACAAAAATTACTTGTTCAGGTCATCGTCAAAGCTGGGAAGGGATATAAAATAGAATTGTTTCCCCTATTGCTTTATTCAGAAGAATAGGTACATAATATGTGCAATATACACACCTGATGCCTAAGCTAGCAAAACAATTGTTATGCGCATCTTGCCTTAAATGTTGTGGGAAGAATGGGCTTTCCCCTGGCTTATTTTATGCTTTTTTGGAGGTGGGTATTTAGCAGCAGTAGGGAATGGAGGTTTTGCTGAAGAAATAATAACAGGCTGATAGTATGCACTGTATGGTCTTTCTCAGGTCTGCATTCAGCCCAGCAGGAGTGCGAATGGCAGTGTTTGCTCACTCATAACTGCGTGTTAAGCATCAGTTAAACTCTTTCAAGTATTATTTTTTACATATTACTATTTGCAATTGGTTTTCAATTCAAGGGGCTGACAGCTGCATGCAAACTCTTTCAAGAAACAGTCTTTCTATCTCTCTCTGAATATTGAACTTTTCTAAAATGCAGAACACGGTATCTTCCCAACTTGAAAAACAAGAGCTCTTTTCAATATATTTGCGTCACATCATTATGGCATTCAACTGATTTTCGGCAAAACAAGATGTCATGGTTTGAGGCTCCCAAACCCATGCAGCCGCTCTCTCACTCACTCCCCTCTCTTTCTTCCTCAGTCCGAGGGGATGGGGAGGAGAATCAAA
>JASSUY010029004.1:0-48938 GCA_032466535.1 Forpus xanthops
TGGCATTCCTTCCCTCCAATGTATCAACCAAACCACACAGCTTGGTGTCATCAGCAAACTTGCTGAGGGCGCACTCATCTTAGCCAGAAACGCTGATGTTTGATGAACTTTTCTAAACATTAGGATTTTCCTTGCTAAAGCAGAACACATTTGCTTGTATGATTAAAAGAAAAGAAAATAAAAAATCACAGTGACAACGTGTCAGAATACATACTGGAAATATTACTTAAAACAAGTGTTAACAAGACCTGAAGTTCATATCAAGCCTAAATTGGATTGGAATTTGTGGGATTGGAAGTGCCATTAACTAGTTATTTAATTTCCTTTTTTGATTGAAGTATGCAAGACTCAGTAAATGCATACTTGTGAGTGAAATACAAATTAGAGATATTAGCAGAAAACGTACTTTTTTAGAAATCCTTGTTTGACAGTTAATGCTGTGAACTTTTGGCACACTGAAGAACCCAATGAGATCTGGAATATTTTCTCGATCAGCTGCTGTTGTTGGGTTTAAAAGGCAACTGATGCTAGAGGCTGTTTTTCAGTCAAGAAGTGCTGCAGTAAGAGAGCACTATTGCGGATATATATATAATTAGCATGTGACTGAATTAGTCCTTATAAACAAAAGTGAAAGAGTCAAGGTTATCCTAAAGTTTGTTATTTTTGTATTTTACCCATTAATCACTTGTTCTGTACTCTTTAGCATATGGGGACTTGCTAAGAGCATCAGAAATATGGGATACACAGTTGTAAACAGTCAGGCTTGCTGAAATGTTAGTGTTTTATAATTCAAGTTTTCATTATCCTTTCTTTAAACCAGTTTTCCCATTAATCCAGTCCCTCAAAATCGTTCTGATTCTTTTGGATGTATTGTTGTGTTCTTAGGCAACAGAACAAGCAAAAAGAGTTTTCAGTGCAACATGGTAAGGTAGTTTTGATGGTTTCTGGTGGCTTTGGTTCAATTTTTGCTCATAGAGTTGCTGCCGTACAGCCTGAAATGAAGTATCTAGGGTAAATTGGCTGGTTGCTAATACATACAGAAGTGTAGAATAGAGTAAGGTACACTGTGACCTTTGCTGGACAAAATGAAGGATCTGTACTTTCAGATAGAGCTCACCACTTGCTGGGCAAATGACTTCTGCAGAAATGAAGCAGCATCTAGCCGAGGAGGAAAAAATGCTTCCTCTTAAGAAATTAATGCATAAAATGCTGCAACAGAGCAATGGTGTGTCAAGTCAAATATCCTGCTCAAACGCTTGTTTTAGCAGCATTCATGTAGCTGGTGTTGATGTAGTATGAAGCGCACTACTGTACAGTGAAGAACAGAAGCCATTTAGCATCAAATATAAAATGCTCCCCCCTTTTCATCTGAAATGCACTGAACTTCAGACAATATGGAAGTACTTCAGGTTTGAGCTGTTGTTAATTTCCTGAATATGATGGCTGCTGGTCCGTGTCACCCTTGAGTGTGGTTTTATCACTGCCTGAGGCAAGAATGGAAAGAAATCCACAGTGTGAATAATAAGAGACAAAGCAGGGATCAATAATGCATTTGTTTTTAAGAGTAAATTAAGTAGATTAAATACACGGCACGTAGTATCTTACTTTTTCACCCGACCTACCCTATGACTTTTTTCCATGTATGTCTTTTGGGGAAAAAGATAAAAGCACGTCTTTACTTCCTCATTTTTTTTCCTTACTCTCCCCACAAGTAGTATGTATGTGTTGTTTCAGCTGATTTTCTTTATGTGCTCTTAGGAAATCTTTGATTTCCCTTAGAGAGGAGATAAGAACTGTGCTTCAGTAGAAATAATGTCAGATTGTTTTGTTTGTTCTTGTACGTGTATGGCCTTCACCAAGTACTCTGTTGGTTTTAGATAATCCAGCTAGGTCTTTGGGTTGCATCTGTCAAAGCAATTGAATGTGGTGGAAGTGATTCAAAGGATAGAGCTGGGCTGGCAGTGCTGTCTGTTTTCTTTATGTGACTTTGTATTTTTGTCTGTTGCCTACGTTTGTTTTATTCTCCTGAAGTTTCTCAGACTTTATATGCTGACATCTCCCTTCATTTTGCTGTGGTAGCTTGTCTTCCCTCCCGTCCCTTATATACATGTGTATCCCCAAGTCCTTGTACTCCTGTCACACTGTACTGCCTGTTGTAGTTGAAATACTGAGGGCTCTAGTGAAGCCGACACCCTGATATTGTCTCTGCCGAATTCAGCCCTCCTCCACCAAACCCCACATGCTGTCTTGCAGCAAGAAGCCCTGCGCTTCCTCCCTCTCCTCCTCTTTTTTCCACCACAGCCTGCTGCACTCCAGTGCACTTTCCCAGCTCACAATCTCTGTACAAAGGTTCCATCAGCAAGAACTAAGAGCTGCTTATAGCAATTTCTTCCCCTTCTTTTCCTGCCCAGCTTGTAGTGGCAGATGTATTAGTAGACACTGGGGACTCGGCAAGGAGAGGCACGTCAAGAATGTCTCAACTTCAGGCGAGCCTTCAATTAGAGTCTGCAATCAATTGCAAAATGCATTTCCATAGGGAACTGAGCTTTGCAAGGCCCGGGATCGTTACTTCATTCCTATTGCTGAGCAGCAGATGCCTGGATGCTTAGGCTTCCCTCAGAGCTCAGACGCACTGTGTGTCAAGGAGGGCCTGGGATGGCGTCAGTAAAGGTTAAGCATCACTGCACTGGACCATATTTTTTGTAGAAAAGCTACCAGTTTCAAATGGAATTCAGAGTGGGAGTGGGGGTATTTGTTTTTGTCTCTTGCAGCATTAGCAGGGCACTTCAGGAAGGCAGGATTGATTCCCTACCTGTTGCTTCAGAGGAGAAAAACAAGGCATCTTTATTTAAATCGGAGGGTAGAATAAACGTTTAACCTTGTTGGAACTGTAACGACAACGAAGCCAATATCCCGTTGCTGTTCAATTCAGTGTATGATGGGAGATTTCACAGTAGACTAGTGCTTTACACTTAGTTTCAAATTACTTTTGCTGTATTATGTTGCCACCCTGCAAAAAACAACTTTCTATATACAGATAAGTAGAAGATTAAACACTCCACATTAAGGAGCTCATGTACACTTTGCAACCTCTTTCCGCGTTTCTCTGTACAACACTTGTTTCAGGAATAGCAATTCTGGATACGGTGTAGAGTGTGATTTAAGAATAACGATGTACTTGAGCTCACGAGCAGCTGCATACGTGTGTCTAAGCACGTGTGTAATTTATGCAAACACTGCATATACGCTCTCATAAGCAGGTTAATTGTGAAACTACCTGTGTATGTGTATCCTGCAGTTGCGTTTACATTGTCTATACTTTCTCTTACCATATGAGAATGCTGATTGCCAGAGTCGCAAGATCTTTTCCCTTTCAGTGTTGTGGTGGCACCTTTCTGCTGTTTCCCTGATTATGCTCAGCTTGAAGCCTTAACATTGCATATGGGCATTAGAAACACCCTGGCAGACAGAAAAGCACCATCACATAGAGCAGTAAACAGCACAGCTATGAAGCTGTTTGCTTCCTAGAGGGTGTCTGAGTATCGCTTGCTATATCTTTTTACAAGACTGTTAGAGAACCTATTTATCCACGATGTGGTCCCCCTGCAAGCATACTCCCTATGAATGCTGGAGAAGGAATGAAACCAAAATCCTGACTTCTAATAAAAATCTACTGACTGCTGCAGGAAAGTGGAATTCTTGCAAACACTCAGCTCTTCTGCAGAACCACAGTAAAACACCTCCTGCAGTAAGGTCCTCACAGGGAAGCTCCATTCCTCCTCAGCAGTCCAAGTGTAAATGCATTTTCAGTAAAACTTATTATGTTTTTCCTCTCAATGCTAACAGATATCAAACAGCTTGATAAACTTGAAATCTGGTTTTTCTTCAGTGGAATCCTCAGACTTGCTAGTGCAAGCCTCAACCTGCTCACCTGACCTAAATAATTACAGTATGTCTATATTTAGTTGACTTAAAACAATTGTATGATGGGTGTTTTCCTGACAGTATCAGTGTAGCACACTGTGAAGCATGGTAGGATACAGCAATGGCATGGGTTTTCTTGTATCTAAGCCACCTTCTTGTAACTCACCTCTCTTGGACTGCAGCTGTAAGACGGATCCAGATTTGCAGCTCACACAAAAGGACTGGCTGAGTTGTGGCTGGTGAAGGTGGGTTGCTGTGCTGATCAGACAGGAGATAGCTCTCAGTCAGCACAGATATGAGTGCCCACTGGGCGCCTTTTCTGGCAAGCCAAGGCTGAGCCAGCCCTGCTGTGAAGAGCCTCTGGATTTTGGCCTGCAACTTGCCTTGGTTTCACTGACTTGCATGAGGTTTCAGATGTGCCTTGGTACCAGTGTGGACCCTGGTTGACCTGACTAGGGATCACTGCATTACCCAATGCACTTCTGTGGGTGAAGAAGGGCTGTCATTTCAGTACTCTGCCTACTTTGTGTCACTGCCATAGTAGAGACATTCTGTTTGTCGCATTAGTTGCTAGATGCTTATTTTGGGCTTCTTTATTAACCATTTTCCAGCAGCTGCCTCTTTATCATGTCAGAGTTGAATGCAATTGGCAATCATTCTTCAGGAGCTGTATGTATTTTTCTGTTACTGCTGAATTTTTTCACTCAAGGAAAATGAAAAGGCAAGAGAGGAATTGAAAGTCATGCAATGATTTCTTCAAAAGAATGGTTTGTTTATGTATTTTGAAGATTTCTCTTTTTCCCTTGACATTTTCTATGCATGCTAATTAATTACTCTAGCACAGGCTATGAAGGATACAGTGGATCTGTGCAGCTTTGTTTCTTAACTGGAGTGACATAAATGTTACTGGCTTTTCACAATACTTAATTTCACAGTCTTTCTGAGGGTTACTTTTTGAGTGGACAGCAAATAAGGTTTTCTCTGGCTGAATGAGTTCCATAAGGCAAGGTAGGTTATTTAGCAGCAGATTCATGGCTCTTCTCTTTAGTCTTCAATGAAGCTGATACAGATGAAGACATTTCTTTTTCAGCTTGCAAGTGTCCACAAAGACAATCAGGCCAGCAACTTGTCATCTTGCTCATCCAATCACCACATGACCATGGTTATTAAAAAACAGGAAAAAAAAAGAGAAAATGCTCAACAATAGCAGCAAGCTAAGCTTGTTGGTAGGATACTCCCAGCTCCGCTTCCAAGCAGGCCAGATTTACCATGGTAATGGGAATCAACCTAGCATGAGTGAATTCATTTGGACTACTAAAATATATCTTTGACAAGATGATTATATGGGATCAGTTGCAAGATTATACTGCCAGTTTCACAGCTGAAGGACAAGTGAATGTGTTGAGTTAACCCTACCCCAGGCATGCTGGGCTGTGCATCTCATTTGTTCCCTTTTATTGTCATAAAGTGATAAGGCTGAAGTGTTGTGATTAGTGCATTGTCAATAGCCAGAGTTAACCCACATGACCATAATGAAGCTCGGTCATTCACATGCTTCTTGTGATTCAGAAAGCATTTGTAGCACCAATAATAATATTATGTTTCAGAATATATATGGAATAAGTGCTTAGTGTCTCTTTTTTTTAAAGCAACCTGGGAAACATCTTTGTTTTTCATGCCATCTGGTGCTAACAATTCCCACATAACAAATGCCTGATGCATGGTGGATATACACTGTCACACTGAGTGCAGAGAGGGCCTTTGGTACATTTCTGCAGTTAAAAATGTGACTGTTGTGCTACTCTTTGAAGAGCATTCTTTACATATAATTAAACATCATTGACAAATATATAAACTAAATAAATGGAAGTTATTACGTTTTGACAATAATTTTGATTAAACATTGAGACTTGGGTTTGATTTTAGAACACAGGAACAGCCTGCAGACTGTTGCATTTTGATATATGCACAAACATGCCAGTGTAGATACTGTTCTGAGAAAGTATGAGGAGCATGTAATGAGTATTTGTGTTGATGTGCATTTGGTTCTTTCCATGACTTGCTTCAAAATGAAACCATTAAAACTAATAAGGGTGAGAATGTTAAGGTTGTGATGAGCCTTTTAGAAACCATAGAAAAGGGAGCTTATTTTAAATGAATGAAAATATTTTGAGCACTTAAGCTGCACTAATAAAAAAAGATACAGACCCTTTTTTACCAGGATGAGTTGATTTACGGAAAACAGTAGACATCTCAGTTAAACTGGCCGATTCTAACACTTATCCCTGCATCTACAGAAGTGATTTTCTGGATTGACATTTGCTTCTTAGTATTATAACTTAACCGATAGAACCTGTTCGGATTCTCTTCAGCTGGTATTAAAGGTTGACTGTTTAGTACTTAGGTTTTGTTAATGGGCTTTTCGTGTGGAGGTGGCATTACCCAATTGCAAGTTAGACATTTTTAATGAGATGCAGCATTGGATTGAGCACAGTAGGCGAGGGAGATAAAGCTACCGGCATATCCATATAATTTTGGGGTCCCTTAACTAGATCTCTGTTCATTTTATCCACCCAAATCCTTGATGCAATGTTATTCATTGTAGAGCTTGTAGCAGACTTTTTTCAGATACTACACTGCCAGATTGGGCATGCAGTAACAGACACAATAGTGTGAATGTTTCTCTGCTAGATCTCCTAGCACAGAAGGCTGAGCATTTATACTGGAGTCTAACAACAGGGAATTCATTGCATATTTTCCATATATTAATGAAATAAGGGGACTTAATGTTCTGTAAGTGGAACTTTAATGTGTATCTCTACAGTTATTTTCTCAGCTCTTCTCCACACTGCCCTCCTCTAAGACAGCACAATTTTCATATCAGATATTTCAAACTGATTCTACCAGATCTTACCATGGCTTCTTTGCAAAGTTATGGCCACGATGACTGTGAGAACTTGCACAGTGTACTCCTTGTTTCAGCAGCCATTTCTTAGGGCAGCGAAACAAACGGTATCCAGGAATAAGGTGGCAAAGTCCTGGAAAAAGGAGCAGAAGCTCGTAAGTTTGAAGACGTTTTAAAGCTTTCATAGGCTGCTGCCGTGGGTAATGTCTGTGCAAGGGTGTATCAAAAGGAGTAGGTTTCACACGAGGTATATTTCATGCGATGGTAGTAGGATGGGGTTTTTGTAGTGGGGAGTGTGAAGGTGTCTTGTTAGGGAGAGTAAATGTATTAGTTACACCTTTATTAGCAACACACAAGGAGGTTTCTAAGTTTGGCAAGTGGTAGTGCCCAAATCGGTGTTAAAGCTGCAGTCCCTTTTCCAAACGTATACAAAGGCAGCTGTCGTGTTTGCAGTGACATTTTAGCTGTGAAGCAATTGGGCAAAGACTGGAGAGCGTTCATTGATAGTTTCCAATCAAATTGCAAAGATCTTAGAGTAACAAGATCTTGTGTTTCTTGAGACACAGAAGCAATACAGGCTTTACTCATAGTCCAGAGGCATGTGGAGACACTCCGCTCTGACGTACTCTCCGGAGTCAATAGTTTTAACTGAGCAGAGCACAGCTCAGCCCTGGCCATGCATGCGCATGGGGTCTCTCCTTCACCCCCCATGCTTCTCAAACCATGCAGAACTTTCCACACACACACTTGTTCTTACTGACTTACCAGGCTTGCACCCACTGTGGCAACTTCTATCATGAATAACACTGTACTTTAAAGGAGAGCCCCTGAACTGAGAGGAGCACAGGAGGTGATGGCTGCTTGCTTCTAGGATTTGCTGTACTTGAAGGGTTGGGACTAGATCCTGGTAATCATAGAATCATAGATGGTGAGATGTGATTAGTGGGCACTGCTGTAGGAAGCCCAGCCAAGTTAGAGACCTGAGGTGGGGGGATATCTACACCTCACACCTATCCATGATGTACAGCCTGCCAACCATCCCTTCTTCTCCAGACAGATAAACCCAGTGAAGTCTTGAGGAGGCACTGCTTGCCTGTACCTTACAGCTAATGCTTCTTTGCCTTTTTGTGCCCTTGTCCTTTTCAGTATTCTGGAGGAGCACTCACTGCAGTAACATGGGCCAGTGTCACTCATTACTTTACCTGTTTTATCTTTTGTGAAATTGAGCCTTTAGCCAGAATTGCCTGAGCTGCTGCTCCAGCAGTCAGTTAACTGTGAGGGTCCTCGAGCTCATTTCTCTCAAGTAATTTGATTCCCACGTGCTCGCTGAGATTGCTGTCTTGCTGAAAGGAAACTGGGGAAGGGGGTTGGGTGCACGTGTGGGAGCAGACCGGGGATATTATGGCAGACAAATGTAGCTTAGAGATACAAACAACACAAAAATGTGTCTAAAAAGATCCAGTCTCACTTTATCTCCCTTTAACCCAGTCCTGTAAAACAACATCTGTTTGTGAATCAGAGACACAGGGTCTTTTGTGCTGGTGCAGGATATGGATCAAGAGGCTAAATGCCATCCTGCTTTTGCGTAAAGCAGATAAGGTAATTGTTTCATTAAAATTACCAGAAATGTGTGCAAAATACTTAAATTATTAATACTTTTTGTAACCGGTCGTAGAAGGCTTCTATAGATTTCATGATACTTTCCGAAATCGTACACAGAATTCAAGGCTTTTTACTTTGGCCGCTAAACTATTTCTTTTATATTATGGTTACTTGGGAGTAATTGAACACCAGTTTCCTAGATGAGCTTCTATTTAAGATAGGTTCGTATGGCAGCAGTTTCCTAAATAATGTACAATTTCCAGAGAGATTCTATAAAATTGTCAGTGCTTTATCACAGTTTTGGATGAATACCCTGCGGCAGGGGAGTGAAAAATAAGCCTGAAAAGTTAATCTTGCTGGAGGGAGAATTGTTCTGGAAATAAACCATTCAGTGTGTAAACAATGGTATATCAGTTGTCTCAAATACGCATTTATCCCTCTGCATGGTGTTCGTTGTGTGTCCAGGCAGATCTACCACACTCAGGCTACAGACTTTCAATGTTGGAAGTCCCAGTTTGTTAGAGAGGATATTACTGATTTGAGCAGATGTTGTGCTTAGAGGTCTGTTATTTTATATGATGAAAATGAGGCTGTTGGAAGTCCCTGCTTTGGGTTTCATTAGTGTTCATTACTTCATGTCATAAGAAATATGCCTTGATGATAGCGGCAGTGTTATTAAATGTCACAGGAATATATTTCTCTAGCATTGGTGGAAGTATCCGCAGTAACACTTGTAGGATCTTAGGTAATTTTCCATCTTGGACCCTAAAAAAAAGATATTTAAAAAAAAGTATGTCTTATTGAGAAATAAGTGCAAAGGAAGCACACGTTAAATGTCAGTATTACCCAATCGTTGGCTATTTTACTTGCTGCTCTTGCTGGACAGTTGTCACCTATCACTTCAAAATAGTACACAGGCTGCTGGACAAAATCCTCGCAAAGTCTAGTTGCAGGGAGTAATTGGGGATGTGTGGAGGGATTCTCTTCTTCCCCCCATTCTCCCTAGTTCTGAAAAAGGGTTAAAGAAGATAAAGAATTTGGATGATAACAGGATGAGTTTGAAGGACTTCCTGGGGTAGTGGTTGATCTTAAAGGTCTCTTCCAGCCTAGTTGATTCTGTGATTCTGTAATGTGTCAGGTCAAAAAGCTGGACAAATCAACTAATGTGCAATGTCTGCATTTCAGTTTATGGGGCAGGCAGGGGTGATGTATAATGTAAAAAAGGCTGGATATATGCCAGCTGTATGCCAAATTTCATGACTGTTTCCATCTTGCCCCCTTGCTTGCTTGTACACTATGCCTGCAGCTCCACCTCTTCAAAGACTTTTCTATTAATCTAACCTACTGAGAGCCATTCATACAGCTTATGGGATTTTATTTTTCAGCCCTCACAAAAATGATTTGCTGCCCTCAAGTTAAGAATTTACAGGAAAATTAAATTAAGGCTGCCTAAGTAGTGAAAGCATCTTTAGATTTGATGGATAGAGACCATCAAAGCAAAAAGTCTGCATCCTGGGAAAGATATCTGATATTGTTTAGTGCTAGTATATCATGCAACATCAGACATTAAATTCATATGCTTATGCTTCATAAATGCCTTAATTTCCAAAGTTGTATGTTATATTTTAGGTCACAAATGCCTGTGGCATTGAGGTCATAGTGTTGTATAGTTCTGCTGACAGATGGATTGAAGAAGGCAAGCTTTAAGAAAGCATTTATACCTTAAGAAATGTCTGAATTTTTCTTGCATGATATGAAATGTAAGCCTAGTATGTGTTATTGTGATATATGTGTTATATTGTTGCCTGCTTAGGATGACACATATAGTTCTCTATTATTTCTACTCCTCTTCAGCAGTTGAGCTTTCCTCTACTGGAGTTTGAAATAATAAATAAATTAAAATCCAGTCAAATAATCACTGGCTCTATTTTCAGTTTGTTTAGCTGGGTAAGAAAAGTGATTGATATTACCTACATTGATGTGTATCTTCATATAAATCTGTAAAGAAGGGAGTTGTCCAACTGTATTCCCAAATTAGTCCAAATAGGTGGGGGAATAAGCTGACAGAGTTTTGTTTTCCTGTATGTGTAGAAAAATGTGTGTCATTTATTTATCTCTTATTTCTTTTGCCTTTAGGTTTTCCAAATGAGCCTGCTGCTGTCATTGCCCTTAACACTATTAAGGAATGGCTAACCAAGAATCACAATGAGGTATGGAATAAAATATAGATTTCCCAAATTTCTCTTTAAGATTATTGGGTTTGACTCCAAAACTGTGGAAAGAGTAAACATGGGCTTGAGCCTTCAAAGTCCTTTATTATTTAGTCTTAACACCGATGAAATCAGGTCAGGACAATATAGCTGGCAAGACTGTTATGTTTAGAAGCTACGCTGGAGTTGAAGGGAAATACCTTTGTTTGAAACCACACTGTGCGTTTCCTGTGCATTGTGATCTTTCCTGGCCAAGTAAAAGACTATTCTCTTCCTAAACTGCTTCTGAGCGTCAGAGTTTTTGTGTAATGATGAGGAGAATCTTGGAAAGGAAATGTATATGCCAGTTGTCAGTAGAAACGGGCACCAAAGGTCAGTGGTGTGCCAGGGGTCACTTTACAGTAAAGACCTGTATGATCCTATTTTCTGTTGTTAATTTCTGGTGTTAGTTTTCGTTGGAACACTCACTAAATATGGGATACAACTGTGAATTTTTAACAGGACTGGTCTTCTTCCAGTGACAACATGATGGTGATTATTTTTACGAGGCAAAAACACATGCTTTCAACAGAGTGATTCCCGTATCTCCTCTTTCTACTTCTCTCTTTCTCAGGTTTGAGTTCCTAGGCAGGCTGATAGTTCCTAGTGTTGATTTGGAGAAATGCAACAAAGAAGTGACAGAACAAATAAAATAATCATGATGTCTTAAACTGAAGAAGTGCCTGATTCCTCCTGGTGACAGCCAGCGCATTTCAGACAGCTGGAGTTGTTCAGTATTTTGGCTGAAAATATGTAACAAAGCATCCAGTGGAGAAGCACTGGATGCAGAGGCATAATTAGTAGGATTTTTCCTATAGCAGCATATTCAGGGGGTCTTTTTCTCCTGAGAATCTGATGTGTGAGGGTATGAATTTAGCAGTTTTATGTGGTTTATTTTGGTTTTTACCAGCTGAACTGAAAGGAAATACTGTGTTGAGATTTGAATGCTGAATTCCAGAAGGTATAGTAAGGAGTGTATGTACATGTTTGGACACTGGTTCTTTGTAGTTGTAGTCTATTACTATGTAATTTTAATGCTTAAGTGTAAGGCTAGAACCTCTATGTTTGTGCTGCTTTGCCATCTTGTAATTTCTGTGTTGCATTTTTACCGCATAATTTTAACAAATAGGCTAAAAATCTTTTTTTGGCTCTGGAAATAAGCTTTTTTTCCTCAAAAGCTGAGCACATATTGTGTATACATCCCTTAGTTATTTTTCTCTTAGTGATATTACAAGAAACCTGACTTCCTTTGGCAGACTGCCTGTCACCTTTCCCTCCTTCTTTTAGTTAGCGTGTCACTTCCACATTTTTCTCGTTCCCTCCATGGATTTCAAGTGAGTTTCTCCCCTTCTCCTTAGAAAGCTCCAGGTCTGTTTTGGAAGAATACTTCCAGTTCATAGCAGGTAGTGATTGAAGTGACGGTATTTGTGATATATGTTCATTACCCGTGTTTGCAAAATGCCAGTGTACTTACGGTCCACACAGATTAGTTTAAACTATGAACACTCACTATGCATGATTCCTCCTTTCTCACTCTGTTACAGATTCCCTTCTAACTCTTGGTCTTCTTGGCTCCCTACCTCTAAACTTCCTGTCTTGCTCCCTACAAACTCCAATTTAATCTAAAATCTTTTTAAATAAGTAGCTGTAGTTTACGATGCTTGGACAGTGAATGACTACAAAACAATAGGTAAAAGCTATCTTACTGAGCTTACATCACAGCTGGGTTTTGAGTTTTGGACTAGTATAGATAATAGTTATTATATTCAATGTTTCCTGACATCTTGAATGCCAAACTCACCAGGTTGGTCTCATGCTGTTTGATGCACTAGAAGATGTACATGTGAAGTGTTTGATGCAATTATTAATGTATCAGTGAATATGATAATTCAGAGCTAATCCCCAAAAGCTTTTATCATTTTCAGAAGGAGTACTAGATGTCAGGCAAGATACGTTTTGAGAGTCCAGTTACCGATAGCTTTGTAGTTCCCTTGTACAAAGCTTCCCCTCTTCATAGGTTTTTTCGTCCATCTACTGGCTTGCATTTTAGACTATGGCATACTTGCATGTTTTACACGTCATAAGTAGGTCAGCAGCAAAATGAAAATACTGAACTACTGTACTGAAGGTAGCAGTAACTTGTGCAGTGAGAGAGATCTTCAAGAAGCATACGGTTGGGTTGCTGTTTAATGCATATAGCAAGGTAAGCCTGATTTAAATGATTTAAATGACCTGGCATAGCTCTGGGCCAGGTGTTAATCTGATTCAGTTTATATTGTGTATATTTACTCCTTTGGATTAGATTTTGTGGGCTTCGAGTAGTTGTATCATACATCACCCAAACTTTTCCCAAAAGTAGCTCATCATACAACAATAGAAATGGAAGAGACTTCCCAAGTCTCAACAGCACAGTCTGCTTGTACTGCAACTATGTGATATAATCCTTTCTATAAACTTCTGTCATAAAAATAGAGCAACTCCCCATGCACTCACTGGATATTTAAATTCACATGTTCGAGTCCAGGAGCAGAGCCTCTCAACAATTTGCCACAAGGCCAGCGCTTTAGAGGGCTGCCTGTGTTTCACTCCTGTTACTGCTAACCAGAACCACTCCCCTGACGCTGGCTGTGCTGTCAGCATGAGTCAGTGTGTCCTGCTAACAGCCTCTCCTGAACAAGAGAGGCCTCCTGCACTTGGCTCCGCCAGAATTAAATGAATCGGTCTGCTTCTTCCCTTCATTCCTCCTTGTGCAATCTGCCTTGCCTTTGAGAAGGCTCTGCCCCTTTAGTCCCAAAGATGTTTGGCAGGCAGTTATCCCCTGGGTAGTGTTAGGTGCTGGTTGTTCTAACTTGGATCTCAAACTCTTTGAGTGTAGAATGTGAATTGATTGAATGAATTCAAGAAGTAATGGTGGAGGATGGAGACCATAATGATAACCTGCTCCCTAGGAAATTTCCCTACATATCAATACACTTGGCAATAGCAGATAGGTGGATAAGATGGAGACCTGACAGATTTCCAAGTCTCTTTTTGTACTCTATAACAGCAGTGTCTTATCTGCCTTCCTGCATCCTAGGAAACTGTGACAAATTTGGGAAAGTTAAGGCAGTATTGTTGTTTTCTCCTCTTTACCTTCCTGTAGTACTTCTCTCCTTTGATGCTGTAATGAAGATTTTATCCACTTTGATATTAATTAAAAATACAAATAAATCTGTGGTTATATTTCTTAACCTGGGGGCCTGAAAATATAACCTAAATGACTCCATTCTTGCAGCTGTGTTGGAATCCTACAAAGTTCTGTCATAGGATTTGCAAGAAAAGTGATTTGCATTTAATAAAAGGTTTTCTTATCCAAGTCCATGGTTGTGCTTGACCCCTCAGGTGTTTGCATAAAAACTTATTAGCATGCTTAACTCTGATGTCGCTCAGATGAGTATCTCATTACCATGCAAATGGAGTTAGCTCCTTTCTGAGGTTAATTGTTACAAAGCAGGAGAGGGATCTATTGTAATTTAGTGAACAGGGAACACCAGCTAGGCAGTGCAACAGCCATCGTAGTCTAAGCAGACTAAAACTTAACTACATAAAGTCCACTAGGGAAAGCAGTATAGTAAGTAGTGGTTTGCACTTAGTTGTATGTAACACACAGCACTGTTCTGGTCTTGCAGTGCAGCTCTTAGTCAAACTAATTCTTGGCCGTGTTTTACACCAGGGTCTGCTGACTTGCAGCCAGAGGGCAAATCTAGTTTAGAAGCTGCTAAATGGTGTTACACTGTAAGTGTAGAAAACCCTTGGAGCAAACTGACAGGAATGGCCACAGTCAGCAGTACCGATTAATTTACTGCAGACTACCTAGGCTATCTCTTTAGCAAACTGCATTTTCACGTTTCACAAAGTGCTCTAGAGGCTTAACGCAATTCTTTAGAGCACAAAATAGAATTGGATCCTATCCTTTAGGAAATAATACACTGGGATTCATTTAAAAATGCTTCATAAGCTCTTTGAATGTTCTGAATGTTTCTTTCTGGGATTATTTGGCAAAGTTTGAGATATTGCCACCTGATTTCCCATAATGGTATTACAGAAGAGTTGTGAAACCTTTAAATTCTGGACCCCACTGCATTTTGGGGAGTGGCAGGAGAGGGTTATATTTGGGGTGTCTGTGGCAGTTATCTTTGAACACTTGCAATGCTAGAAATTGTTATTTACTTTCAGTACTACACTACGCTTCTGAAGAGGTTGAACGGTAAAAAAGCTCACTGTATGCTTTACCTTATGTGTCACTGACATGAAAAACCTCAGGACTTTTTCACTGCTCAAGAAAAGACTTTAATTTAACAGCACATTTAGTTCAAAGTATTGTTCTTTCTCTTGCCCAATATCTCAAAGCATTCATTACGCACCCCAGCAGAACAACAAACAGCAGAGTGTGACTGCAATATATGTTCCATCGAAATAACTGACGCAGATTAAAAGCACATAAATGGAAAATAAATCAACATATTCCTGATTCCTTTTCATTAGAATCACTACTGAAGAGACATTTTTTCTTATTTTGCCTGAAGTATGTAAGATTTAGGTCCTTGTGTTTTAGCAAGTGGTTATGCATCATCCCACTGACAGAAAAGTTTTGTATGTTGCCAGCAAAAAAGGATGGGCAAAATGCTGGTGCAGTTGAAATTAATGGAAATCTATTTTGGATGGGGGGAGGAGAAGAAGACTTTTATCAGCACAAATGTGAACAATTGAGTTTCAAAGGATGGGGAGGGTATGTAGGAATTTGAGGAAGGGACAATATGTGATGAGGAGCTTCAGGAATTATGCTGTTTTTCACAGAGCGTGTCACTGTGATGGTATGGTAAGTACATGCTTCCTCCTGGTCAGGAAGGCCACAGTAGGGCAGTGAGGGAGCAGCTTCCTCAAGTGTAAGATGCAGGTTGAGAGGTCCAGCAGGACTTACAGCATCTGTGCTGTGTACTGGCCACCCAGGCCTAAGCCTGTTTTGAAGCATCTCAGCTCAAAGAGTTATTGTTGCTGAAATAAATAGAACACTGGTGTTCAGTGCCTCAGGGAGGGCAGGACCTCCCCATGGGCTGGCAGATATGACACAGGCCCACAGGGGAGGTATTGGGCTCCAGAGGGATGTCTGTGTGCCAGGCAGGATATCTCATTCACCTAAAACAGTGCTAGGTACTGGTGCCTAGTCTGGGGAGAGGTAGATGTCCTGCTGGCCAGCCACTGCCCAGGAGGACAGAGCGCATGGAAGTGCCAGCCACAGTTCTCTGTTGCACAAGGCCCGGGTAGTGCAGCTGTGCCTCAGTAAGACCTCAGAGCAACCTTCCAGTATCTGAAGGGGGCCTGTAAGCATCCTTGGGAGGGACTTCATTAGGGACCGTAGTGATAAGACAAGGGATAACAGGTGAAAACTTACACAGGAAGTTCAGATTGGGTATGAAGAGGAAGTTCTTTAGTGTAAGGGTGGTGAGGCACTGGAATGGGTTGCCCAGGGAAGTTGTGAATGCTCCATTGCTGGAAGTGTTCAAGGCCGGGTTATAGCCTTGGATGTCATGGTTTAGTGGGAGGTGTCCCTGCCCATGGCAGGGGGGTTGGAAGTAGATGATCTTATGGTCCTTTCCAACCCTAACTGTTCTATGATTCTATGATTTTGGGATAAACTAGCGTGATCGCAAATTTGTCTTATGTGCAGTTCTCTTCAGGTAAGGATGGCATCCATTTGGGTACCACATTAGTCTGGCAGTGCCTATACTGTGCAGTGTTAGGTAGGCATGTACCAATCAGGTGTAAGGCAGTGGGTTATGAATGTGTCTCGTGTCTCCCTTCAAAATCAAGTCAGGCAGCTAACAAAAGGTTGTTTTTACCTCCTGAGCTCATGAAAACATCAGGACAACCCAGTTTCACTTTTTCTGCAAGACTGCTTGCCTGAAGGATCATTTTATTATTTAATTTCTCTCTCCCCCTCCCTTCAGTGGTCCCAGCAACCTAAATTTGGCTCTTCATTCTTCAGAGACAATTAAGCAAAGTGGCATCTTGAGATGAGGTCTTGCCTTTCTCTCTGCAGAAGGGCGCAGATGGAGATGCAGAGTTGGAAAACGTCTGATGCAGTTTCCTTTAATTTAACCTCAGTTATATTCCCTTAGGCAGAACAACTGAGTTTCTGCATTTATTCTAAGAAGGACTGGAGAAGCAAGCTGACAATATTTAATTAATGAAAGCAAATATTTTATTGGGCTTTTTTTAATAACTAATGCCAGCAACTGCTCCTAAGATAATATTATTTTTGGTTTTGCTTTGGTAGTTTTCATTTTTGTGGTTTTAGAGCTGAAAACAAAACTACAGGTAATTTTGAAAATATATGTATGTATTTATGCCTAGGGTGAGATCTTTTATGACGAGCTTGGGCCTGCAGTGACATGTATTTATTTTAGAGTGTATTTATTACTCAGAAATAAAGCTCTGATAATGCAGGTTTTGATTGAAGCCACTGACAGATCCTCAAGGACAGTATGGGTGCCAATGAAAATTCAGACGGCTATTTCGGTAGCTCTTCTCTGCCAGTATCATTTGATTAACATAATCTCCTCCCCTCCCCCAGCACTGTTCTCTTGGGTAGGTTAAAAAATGATCTCCTTTCTATTTCTACATTCTAATTAGGTGGTAATCATATGCTGCTCTGATTGAAATGAAAATCAGCCATCATGCCACTGTCATCTAGCTGAAGTCGAGGAAAAAATGCTTTTCAACTTGTACAAAATTAAAATGATTTACTTGCTCTGTGTAGCTGCTCCCTCACTGGGCTCAAAGAGATTCAGTGCTGTCCCCAAAGCCCAAACCTAACTATCATCCCAACAGACAAGTCATTTTCTGAAATGATAAGTAAGCCGCCAAGGCAGCTATGCTTTCTTGTATGTTCTTCAGGCTGCTATTTAGGTAGAAGGCTGATAAAGCAAAGCAGACAAAGCCCGTATTCATTACACATGATACTTTATTTATTAAACTTAAAAAGCTTTTGTTGATACAGCTATGGAGAGAAAGGCAGGAAAGCATCCCTCTTGGAAAGAAACGTTAGAGCTCGGGATTGCTGCGAATGTCTCACATGGCCGGAGTCTGAGTTACTTGCACCCCAAATAAAAATGGGGGGCTAAGGGAGGAGTTGAAAACACTGCTTCCTGTTATACTTTTCCCTTAAAATTTGTTGGGGATCAAAGGAATCCATTTCTGTGCATAACTAAGATGTTTTCAGTGAAAACATCTTTGTAAAGGTTTATATACCCATAGTGTACTGCATAAATAATGTCTCCTGTTAACTCCATTACAGCTAATGAGTGTCGCTAATACGAGTCAGGTCTCTGCATGGGTTCTTTTGTGTTTACAGTAGTTAACTATCTAATAATTGAAATTTGTCAAAGCATTTATTCTTTTTTATCCTTACAATTTAATGCCAGTTCAGTGGCAGGAACCCGAATCACTCAAATTCTGCGGGTGTGTAGCTAAATTAACAAAGGTTTTGCTGGTGCAGGGCTGAGATTTTGTCTTATTTCTTTGATTTTTTCCGTGTGATTTCTGGATGTTTGGAGGGGGCTGGGTGCTGTAGTGAGCTCTGTGAAAAGACCTTAAAAATAAATAGAAGCAATGTTTTATTTTTTTTCCTTGCTGTTACTTCTTGCATGACAAAAAGGATCATGATAATGTCCCTTTATTTCAGTGCTGGCTTTCAGCCAGAAATCCCAATATTTGCAACTGCCTCGTCAATCAGCCCAATGCAGAAGAGGTTCAGCTTTCATTTTAGGAAGAATCAGTTATTGATGCTACCCTTCTGGAGACTCTTGAGTTCGCTTGTGCTCCTAAATCCATGGGCGTGTAGGAATAGAGAAATAAATGAGGAGCAGCAATCCATGTAGTTCTAGTGAGGTACATGGATAAAACACTTTGCGTAACAGAAATTGCTGTTGCAGTCTTTGGTTTTCTTCTGAGCTCTTTAGATTAATAAATCTGATTTATGTTTTGCTGCACTTTCATGTCCTGCTGAACTGTATCTGTGGGTTGCAGCTGGATCTTAGCAGGAATTGAGCTGAGATGGGGTAAGAGGAAGGAGAGACAGAACTTTCACCTCTTCCTTGTGGAGATTTGCAAGAAGGTTCCTGCCTTGAGGACAGAGTTTTGGGACACTCACAGTGGAAGCTGTCTGCTGAGGATGGGTATGGCCAGGCAGTTGCCAGCAGCAGATAAGCCAGGTGTCCAGCTGAAGTCTGTCTCTGATGCCAGTCAGCATCCAGACCTCATCAGAGTGCTGGCAGAAACCTGGGCACAGTCCTTTTGGCTCAGCTTGGGGCAGGAAGCCCAGCGCCCAGCCCCCTGCTCCACAGCCTGCAGTGGATGGTTTTGATTTGGGGGTTTCCTTCGGCAGCAGGGTTTTCAGTTCTATGAACTCACTCTCAGGTTCTATGAACTCGCTCTCAGGTGATGTGTCCATCGGTTTTAGACAAGAAGTGTCAGTCTGTGTGCCCTGGGGATCTCCGCATCCCTGATGGTGCTTGAGCTGTGCAGCCCACCATGTGCTGGAGGCACGTGCAGCTGGGGTAGATGGCTCCCAGCTGACGGCTGCACTGCCTGCCCAGCCACAGCTTACAATGCAGTGTTAAGTGAAGCCACTCTGCTGGCATGGGCAGCAGCCCTTCCACATGAGCCAAGAGCTCATGCTTTGTTGTGCTGGCACTTTCCTGGCATCCTGCAGAGCATACTAAGTCTGCTTTTTGGTGTTCTGTTTCCAATAAGCTCACGTAGCTGTCTTGCTGCTGGAAAGCTGCCACTTCTGTTTGATTTCAATTCAGTTGGGTTGCCTACAATTTTCCTCAAAGCAGAATGTCCAGCATGTCACATGAAGGTGAAATAATAGTAAAATATCAAACTACATCAGGTGAGTCTCATACTGGAGCAAGCAGGATCACCATACAAGGGATGAAACTGATAACTTGCTAGCCAACTATAAAAGAGAGTATTTTGTGAAGTTTCATTCTGTCTTTCCACCTGAGATTTTTTGTGGCCAGCTCCTACCATCATCTCTGTGCATGTTAGCCATCAACAGTAGGTCACAATCAAATCTATACCAAAGGAAGCCCACATGGATTCTTAAAGCCAGAGTGCGTTCTCTGTGAGGAGCAAAATGAGTTTATTGCTGCTAGATTACAGCATCTTGACATATAGTTTGAGATATATGATTCTGACATTTAATAGGTTAGATGATATTGGCCACATACTTCATAGGTTCTGTATCATACTGTATTTCTGGGGAGGTGAAAAATGGGTCTGTCTATTATGTATGAAATGACAGAACAGATGAGAAGAGCACTGAGGATGTGGTGAGCATCGTCAATGAGAACCTGTGGAAACATGGGAATGACTGGCAGGCTTCCAAGATAAAATACCTCGTAATTAATACAGAACAACTTGTTTAAATTCAAATGTGAGCACAGTTTAAGGGTAAGTATTGCCTGTCTGCTTAGATTTCAGGGCAGATTCTGGACTTCAAGATGTGGTTCTTCAATTTACTTGAGATTAATGGAAAATGTAACATAAATTAGCTGAGCTATGGAATTCTTTGCTTCAGCAGGAATAAATGATGCTTCCTGAGAAGAGTTTTTGAACAAAGGCTACAAAAAGACTTGCTCAGGTTCTCATCTCGCTGCTACTCACATCTCTTATAAGATAAGAGTGAAGGTTAATTTTTACTAGCATAAGATGACTATAGCTACTAAATATAACTGGATTAATTTATTAAAGTTGTATTTTTGGGTTTTTTTTACGTTAAAAAAATAAATGTACTTTGGGACTAGTAAAATAACTGGAAAATAATCAGTGATTAGGAAAAATGGTGGCTGAGGGTGAAAGCAGAATTAACCAGGGTTAAAGCAGTATAATTTTACAGTTGAAATGGAAGTCACTATGACGCAGGACACAGATTTGCCTTGCAGTTATGCCTTGTAAATAATCATTGGCTTTGCCCATGTCTCCCTGGTTTTCACCTGTCTTCATCCTTATTCAGCAGTGCTTTTTGACATTACCAGAATTGAATTTGGGATACTTTTCTGAACCAGGAGTATTGAACTTTTCTGAGCCAGTATATTTGTCTTGTCTTTGCCATTAGACTAAAAATACCACATGCTAATACACTGCTGTGCTCCTTAGTGCTGGGATCTGAAATAAACTCCTAAGAACCAGCTCCTATGTATTCAGCCCCATGATCACTGCACAGTAAATCCAGGGGATAGGTGTCTTCCTGATTTCTCCCCCTTGCAAGAAACAAGGGCCTTTCATGAGCCCATCTCTGAATGTCCTGGATTTTGTGAGGTGCAAGAAAGGGATTTTTCAGGCTCTGCATTCTTTTCTGTTTTTTCCATCTAGCTTTCCCAAACACTTTCAAGGGACTGTGTATTTAAGCCTCAATTGGGGGAGAGGGTTTTATACATGGCTTTCAGCCTTTTCTGCTGGAAGTTTCACCTTTCATTTACCATCCTTTGGGTTTTGTAAGCCAAAAGGCTTTAAAGCCTTAGTCTTCTGTTTGTATTTTCCTAGTTTCTCCTTTAGTGGACATATTAATGTATAGCTGTCGTTTTATTGCTAAAATACAGTATATTTGATTAATTTAACTAATCCTTTTTACTTTCACCTTGTTTTGTGAGAGTGCATATAAATGTCTTTCCCATGTGTGGAAAAAGTGTTTGAACTTGCACTGCTGCATACTGTTCTGAGGCAAATGCACAAACCTTGCCCTAATACAAAAGAAACTTATCACATAGCACTTTGACTCCCCTGAATTTAATCCTGATACCCATCAGATGATAACCTCTTCCCTGTGGACATTTAACAAACATCTTCCTTTGGGACTGCACAGTGATAATATATGATGTGTGTCACAATAACCTCATGATGGGGAAATATTTCAAAAGGCACAGTGGAAGTTATATGCTTTAGTCCTACTGCCTTTCACTGTGACTGTGCTGCCTCACTGCTGTGTTCTCTGTTAAAATCTTTCCCTACAGGCACCATATTAAGTTCATTAATATTTACAAAGCTAATATATTTTCCTTCAGACAGTTGAGGCCCAAGTGCCCTTTATTTTTGTTGGGTTATATGAACATCAACAACTTTATATAGCTTAAGTGCAAGATCTAATTAAAATACATACTTATATTTGCAGAATACCCTAAGCATTTTTTTTTCCAGTGTGACTTTTATGGGCCATATTATATGAGAATAGAATCTCATTGTAAGTACAGGTTGCTTGTGTGTGTATGCTCCTCAGGATAGAGCCCCAGTCTTAAGGGGAACTTGGAAAGTGCCTGGCACACTGTTAGCGCTGAAGCTCCTATTAGCAGCATGGAGTTGTGGATATAAGAAACTGCAATATCACAGATGATCAAAAATAGTTGTAATTCAAAGCTCTGAGTGTAAATCCAGAGGGTAAGCTTCTGTAGGCTAATGCTAGTTCTCCAAGCTCTCCTAAATTTTAACAGAGTATTTTTGCATCCCACTTGCTAATGAGGAAGGGCAGGCGTTAGTATCCTTAATGGTGGCAGCACTAGTGTTTGTTACAGAAAGTAGATGGAAAAGGCTGAATTTGCTCCCATGTTGAAAGTACAAGTACTGACAGAATATACGGTTGTATATTTACTAGGCACTTGTGGTGGTGTGAGCAATATGCTTCAGATTCTGCAAGGCTCACTTTGAGACAGAGATGTATTTGAGGGACAATCCCATCACATGCAATTTATAGCCATGGTGTGACAGAAATAAATCTAGCAGCTCTGGTGCCTCCAAATAGCAGAAGCTGAGAGGGAAATAAGTAACTGTAAGATTTTGCAGAGACTATTAGGAGTATAAAGTATTCTTTACAGGCAGATAATAACAAATATAAATATTGCTTCAGTGCTAGGTTTCTCAGTGAACTGGGATTTGCGCATAATAGTATCCTGCCTTTATGGGCAATTTATGGTCACCTTCTATGTTTTGTATGTGGGGAAAAAGGAATCCTGCTGAGGTCCAATGAGCTAAGGCCTGCCAAAGTGGGCAGATGTTGAGCTATGGATAGTTATGAAGAGAGTATGTGGGTTTTTTTCCCTTTGGTCAGGACTGGGAGTAAGCAGGAGCAAGGTAGGCTGACACTGTATTTTATCTAGAGTATGGCAGGAGCTTTGGGAGTGAAGTGCTAAGAAGCTATTTGATTCGGGTTCTAAGTTCCACATAGCCTGGTTGAAAGGGAAAGCTGCAGTAGACCTTGAAGGTGCAGCATTAGCTACCAGGTTTTCCGTAACCTGCTGGTGGAAGAAGTTGATTTTGGATGTCCTACATATCCAGAGCAGGTGCCTAGAGTGAAAATGAACTCCCAAGCCAGGGATTTGGCAGGTTCCAGTGCATGTTGCTGTCCCCTTGTTTGTACCTTCTTTCCCTTTGCAGTTTTTTCCTTTTAGTTATTCCCCTGTGTGAGGGGGGAACTTGTCTCTGTGTTCTGCTCTGTTGCCTGGGCATTTAACTAAGTGCTGTGGATGAGGAAAGAGGAAACAAAGGCTGCACCTCTGCTCTGGGTCTATTTTGTGTGTTGCAGCTGTTGTTTTTAGGTAGTGATTTCAAGTCCAACTGCTCCTTATTGACCCTGTGAGAAGTGGCAGGTTGAATTAATTATTTGAAATGCACATTCTCTGTTGGCAGGGTTCTTGAGAGCCTTATAATGGCACAAATGATGTTACTTGCTAGTGCAAAAGAAAGTTACAATTGGGTATAGCAATTAATATGCAATTAGGAAGGCATTCTTTTTTCTTTCCAAGTATTTTTTTCCAGTTATTTTTAGATTTGAATTGACTAAACAGTAGAAGAATTCCTTTTGTGAAGGAGGAGGGGACTAGCATTTTTTTCTGCATGAGCTTTGATTTTTCTTCCTGCAGGGACATGGAGAAGCACAGACAGCTGTTATTTAAAACAAAATTGAACATGAAATGCTATCAAGCCATTTACTATCTCTAAAGTCTAACACAGCAGTTCTGTGTTTTAATGATGTATTGTTTATTGTGCGCTGCATTACTGCGCGAACTTACATTTGTTTAGAGAAGTGAGGAGATTTGAATGTAGTTAGAGTGTATCTCTCTAGAAACAGTCTGCATGTGCCATCTAAGGTATTTTGGTAATTCACTGGTTTTGCTGGCCAAGGCAGTGATGATGCCCAGCAGGATGCAGAGAGGAAGGGATTGAAGGGTGCTGGGCTCTGAATGTGTTGAGATATCAGCATTATCAGAAATGACAACATCTGTGAGCAAAAGAACTGAGCAATCACAAACTCCCTTCAGCCTTTGGCAGCACTGCTGAGGCTGCCAACAGGGGTGTCAATTTGTGCCAGCTCCTGGAGCATGTTTTGTGCTGGTGATGCATGTCGCTTTGGAGCTGGATCGAGACAATCGATGCATTTCACACCAGCCGCCAGGCAGCCCTGGTCCCTGCTGCTATATGCTTTCAGACACGTGTCACCTGGGCTGTGTTTGACCTAATGATGGACAAGCAAAAAAGGCTTTGTATTTTATAATAGTCTCCAAAGCTCACATCCCAGGTTTTTACCAGATGAAACCGTGTAATTCCATACAGAGGCATGCAAAGCCGTTACCTTTTTTTTTCCAGATTATTTTCTTTTACATGCTCTAGCATGTGATTTTGAAGAAAAGATCAGTGGCATCTATGAATGGAAAGCCATTGAGAGTGTATCGTTTATAAAGCTTTATCAAATCATACAATACCAGTTTGGAAGGGACCTGAAGGATAATCTGGTCCAACCAGTCCTCACCCAGGGCTGGGCTTGTTGGTGAATGATGAGCCTTGGCACTCACACTGGCATTTTATGACATACAGTCCCTCATCTCAATTTTTGTCTTTACTCACCTTTTCTTTTTGTATATACATAGTGCGATTATAACATTTTCAGGTAAGATTTCAGTGCTCCCCCAAGTTGTTGTCATCCATGCCTTAGATGTGAAAATATATGACAAGTATGGGGTCTTGTTGGCTGATTGGCCTCTGTGGGCTGTTGCTAAAAGAGGTCAGATTGTATCTGAGAACTTAAAACCATAGCTATACTAATTAAGGTGATAGGGAAATGTTAGGAAATGCAATATAATTATTCACAAAACTGGGTCATAATTCCTTTTTCAGTTAGTCTTTCCAGCATGTTGCCACACCACAGTGCTTCCCATTAATAATGAAGACGTTTTGGAGAAATAGTATTAGCAGCTGGTTGACTGTAGTTAATTGACATATTATTGTATTCCAGCACATTCTGTCAGGAACTGCTGTGAATGGCTTACAGGCTTCTAGGGTGAAATAAAGCAGAGATAACCAAAGGAAAGTTATTTTAGCTTAATGGTTCTCAGACTCTGTACACCCTGATTCTAGGAAGCAGTTTACTAAAATATGTAGAGAATTTTGGTTTGAAAATAATGATGAAATGGACTTTGTATATTTTGCCTGTGGGAATAGCATCTAAGCTCCTGTAGGAGTAGGGTGATGCACTGAGCCTTTGGGAGTGTTTTCAAGATCTGAGGGACTAAATGACATAAATCCATTCACTTACAGATTTAATCCAGGCTGCTTTGTCAAAAATTGGAGTAATGAATTGACAAGGAGTTTAAGAAATGAACCATGTATGTAACTGAGGCATGCTAATTACTGTCTCCCCCCCTTCCCAAAGTTAGCAGAGCTTAAAATGAATGCATCTTTGTTTTCAGAATGAGGACTAAAGAAGAGAGCCAGAGTGAAGCCGGGGAAGTTACTTAGCAAGCTTTTCACCTCTAGGTCACTGATTCAAATCCAGACCATTCTGTTCATGCCTGAGAGCTTTTCAGCCCTTGTGCTAGTCTGGCCAGCATAGAATGAAATGGAGAATGTGGCTTTGGTCCCTATCACAACTGACACGACTCTGGTTGAACTGATGAACGTTATGTATTTAAAGAGTCTTATTCTGCAGTCACGGCACCCAGCTGGAGATTTTGCTTTTTTCTCCAGAGTAGCTGGGATTAAGCACAAAATAGCAAACGGCAGCCTCTAGTGCTGATAGTTTCAAATGTTCATGGATGTATAAAGGAATTTGTTCTTAGCTGTGCTTATTGAAGGAAATGGAAAGTGAGTACTTCAAAGGAACTGAGCTATTTGATCATGGAACATTTTATTATACAGTTAATTACGTAAAATAGGCTGAACTGAGATAGAGCTCTTAGTGACTGTTTTGCTGTGTGTATAATTAGATACACAGAGCTGTTTCCTCAGCCAGTGTCAGTCTGCTTAGCTCTATTTAAGTCAATTTGCATCAGCTAGGAAGCTGGACCCTGGTCTTTTTGGAACCATTGGCTATTTATTACATCAGAGCCACACAAAGCCAAGTTCTGTACCCTGAGGAAATTTAGGCCAAGATGTATAAAGTAAGAAAAATTGTACTGTGCTCATTTTTAAAGTAATGATGGGCTAGTCTCAACCTTCAGCGCTTTTATTTGAAGCCTGTTAGAACTTACAGCAATTGGATATGAAAGTAAAGAACTACCATGGTGTTTGGGATTGTACTTGCAATTTGGAAGGAAACTTGTGATGGGGGATTTGGTAAGCTGCGATCAGAAGGCAAAAAATAGCAGGCATGGAAAAGTTTCTGAGAGAGAGGAAAAAAAGGACTGACCTCTAGAAAAGCCTTTATCACTGAGTAACAGAGGAACAAGAGTTAGTAACGAACAACCAAGGTACAATAACAGCACTCTGAATGCTCTTTTCTGTTCTTTCACAAGTGATTTACATTTGAAAAATTCAGAAGCTTCCCATATGCTTCCAGATTCGGATTTTAAAAGATAATGTAGGAAAGTTGTTATTTTTAGTATCATCAGAATTGAAGTTTGAGGCTGGTAATACTGTGATGATTCCTACAGCTGAAAATGCAGAGAACCCAAAAGTAGCAGGCTTCTGTATAAATGAAATTATTTTGAACAGTTATTTCATCTCATTGTGCCCGAGCTGTTCAGGGATGTTCTTAGCACTGTAGACCTTGGAATGCCCAGTTTCTTGCATGCTGTTTTTATGTTCTTTTCTGGCTTTTATGCCAGAAACAGGGTTAATGGGAGCATTACAGATATTTATAAGATAGCAATGTCTAAGTCGTGGGGAGTAAAATTCCTGTTTTCCTGAACTGAAACAAATATGTCTGCCCTGTCTTGGAAAGACCTTAATTCAGCTGAGATGCTTGACTTTGTCATTGATATACATGAGGTATTGTTCTGTGGAGAATGTGATGTTTTTCTCAACATTCTGCACTGGTGAGCTGCTGCTTCTCTGGCCAGGACAAGAACTGCAGTGTCTGGTCAGTGCTTGGGCTTTAGCACTGTGCTGTGAGGTTAATGCATCCACAAATGTGACAGTGCTCATTCCGTTCCACTCAGAATAAGAAGAGCTATCCTTCCTTATGGCATAATCAATTGTTTTGGTAGTTCTTAAATGCTGATGCTTTTTGACAATCTCAGAATAGTCACATGTAGTCAGAGTAATATTCTTGTGCACTGGATAGGAATGGTTCATGCAACCTTTGAAACAACTTGATTTCACTTTCTTATTTATGTACAGGAATTCTGTAATACCCTGCATTCCTCTGTGGTATCAAAGCAGTTTTGTTTAAAAGTGTGCAACACACCTAGTGATAAATGAAGGTACAGTCATTTACCTCAGAACTAATTCTGCTTTGAAAAGGCGGTTTGCCTCGCATTCATTATTTCTGTATTGCCCTTATTTGCATCACAGACATTTCACTGCTCTTCATCTTAACTTATTAAATCCTTTTTGCTCATGCATGAATCTGGACAGCTGGATGCCACTAATGGGGCAGCTAGTGCTACCCAGTGGTCTATAATCAACATTCTGTTGCCACACATTAACATCACACCGTATGCCTAAAAGGACTAGGAAGTTGATTTGTGAAGCAACAGCTGATTAGAGATGATTAACAAAAAGACTGAGGGTGAATATTGTGTAACACTGCTTCTATTCTTTCAGAATCCAGCAAAGAATGGCATATCTGATATATCAGTGTGAACAAAAACAGATGAGCCATTATCTAAATGTTTTTATCACTAATCATTTCTCAAAGGCTGTTTAAAACCAAACACATTTAACAGCATTTAAAGGAAAACAGAGGTGGAAATAGTCTTAAATCCCTGACAAAGAAGATACGCCTGTTTATTTTAAACAAAAAGCCATATCTATTTGTTTCTATGCAGTGTCAAGAAAATACAAGATGGCATGATAAATATATAAAAATGCTATATTACTAAATGTACCTTAAGTGCCTTGCTAAATATAAGTCTCTCACACATTGAAGCTGATTCATATTCTATAAAGAGAGACAGTTCATTTTGGATGCAAAATGAGATATGCTGGGAAAACTGAAGTTGCAACAGGCAATCTTAAATGACCACTGAAAAATATATTCAATGGTTTCTATGTAAACTGATTATACCTTCATAATAGCTTCATTCCTTCGAGCTGCTTTTTATGCATCATCTGCACTGCTATATGGGACAGCTTCAAGTTTGGATGGCAATGCTTTTCTTCATTAAAAAAATCCAACAACAAAAAAACTCACCAAAAAACACCGACCCCCCCCCCCCCCAATAAAGACGAAACCACACCAAAAGCCTGTGTGAATCCAGCTCTTCCTCTTGCATGTCTTTCCTCATGCTTCATGCTGGGGACCACAGTGTATTTCTCTGTTGTTTTGCTCTTTGTGTGTTGCACATGGCCAAGAGGGTAAACTTACTTCTGTTGCTGAGACACGGTTTGGAATGGAAAGCACCATTCATCCTTGCTGCTTGTATTCAGCTGTTGTCAGTGGTAGAAGAATCATTCAGTTGGGAAATGCCCTTTGCTCTAGGACTTTGACAGTGTTACCCTTCTTTAAGGATTCTTGGCCACCCAAGATAAGATTGGATGTGAGCAGGAGTTTGGAGAGCAGACAATATAGCATTTCCTTGTTTCTGTGATGCTGTGAGTTCAGATATGGACTCTGTTTACCAGGAATTACTTTAGGGTTTAAGTTTTTGATGACAGGAAAAGGATATGATATAGCTGTCTCTGGAAATGACCTGTCTGGGAAGGGTTAAAAACAAACAACAGGTTATTTTGCTATAAAACTCAAAATATTATGCAGAGATTATGTATTACCCTCTTCCTTCTGACTTCCACTGGCCACTAATTAGGAGGCAAAAACCAAGTTTGCTTTAAAAATTGGGAAGAAAGTTAAATATTTGTTGCTGCGCTCAGTGGTAAACCACAAAGAGATCTGAATTACAGTGGTGTTGGTGCGCTTTGAAGGTGCCTATAGGCAGAGAAACCTAATGCAATCAAAGGGTACATAAATAGCCTACTAATGTACAAACTGCTTCAGTTCATCACTGTAGTGGACATTATTAAGACAATTATTTCCCTTTCATGACTTGCTATTCTGTTGTGCTGTTATATAAATCAATCCAGTCTAACTAATATGTTTTGAGGGACAATTTTCATCTCTTCTTACCAAAAGGGTTTATTGCAGAAGGCAGTCTTATTAAAGATGTGTCACTTCAGAGATCTGGTAACAGTAAATGCTCAGCTATTCATTTACTGCCAGGTTATGTTTTGGTTAAAAAAAAAAGCAATGCAGGAAGTGGCATGTAAAAAAGAATTGGTTGCCTACTTGGTGCCTTGGCTGGTTCTATTTCTTGTCATTTTGTTGCGAATGACATCAACTTGGGCTTAAAACAATGTCCTTGGGACATTTTGTTCAACCTTTGAAAACTCAGGAGGTGCCACTGTAACATATATGAGCTGCAGACCAAGATCCAGGTGGAAATTTGTTCTCAACCTAGGTCTTTTGTCTACATCTTATCTCTTTGCTGATCATTTCTTTGATTAGTAGAACAGCTGAATGTAAAAACAGAAGCTGAGCTCATAGTTTTGTGTTTCAGCAGTAGCATGCTCTCTTCCTGCTTTATTTCTAGAGCAGCTTGGAAATACTTGTGTTGAGAGCTATGGATTGCCAGCCCAGGGCCATGTACTACTGAGGTAGCTGCATGGTGGACAAAGGCAGGGTCTGTAGTGGTGTATGGAAGTGGTCTGTGGGAACTTAGATGTTCACTCTGGAAGGCAGTATAGAGAGACTTGTGTTCTTCTGTATTAGAGATGCATCTTTTGTTTCTTATGGAAAGAACAGTATACAATCTCGGGGTCTTTGTAAAATACGGTTCTTGGTGTTCAACTCTCTTACATGAGAGACACTGCCACTGTCTTGTATGGGGCATGAGCAGTACTAACTCATTAGTTTGCACATACCAGTTCTAAATGTATTTTTTATTACAGAAATGATAGTGGCAAACAGAAAAGATTATAATAAATTCTGTGAGTACAATATTAAAAGATAATTCTCTATGAGTTTCTTTTTTCCCTGTGAACTTCTGTGTTTTCTGAGGTCAGTGATACTCTGCTGTTATTTAGAATACAATAAGTATAGATTAGTTATGTTGTAGTTTTACTTTCAATTAAAATACATCCGTAGAGGAGCCATAGACTTGTTCACAGGGGAGCACTGATGATTGCATTTGGTTAAGCCTTTTGAGGAAGCAATCAGAGGCCTACAGTTGGATGGGTTTGAACAAACACAGATACGTATTTTTTTGTTGTTTTGTCCTAAGCCTCTGGGAGATGGGTTTGAGATTTTGGGGTCTGATTATTGCCAAAACACCTACAATTTTTGCATCCTAAATGGAAAAAAATAAACTTTAATACTGAAGAGAAGGCAGCCCCAGAAAGCTAGATCAAAAGTACTCAGGTTTTTAATAGCGATTTGCATCTTCAGAATGAGAGCAGAAGAACATGAAGTACTGTTTATTATTGCAATTGTAAGCACAATAAAAATGACAATAGGCAACAAGTTTGGGGGAGGTCTGCCAAAGTGCTCCATGTGACAGATCTTCGTATTTGTCAGCAGTTCTGCTTCCAGAAACATTTTGCTTTGGTGAACAAACTCAGCAAATGGATGCTAACATGCTTGCATATGGCATAGCAGTAGTGACTGGCAGTTGCTGATAAAGACGCAGCACCCTCTGGTTTTATTCTTCTTCATCCACACGGAGGTGAATTGGGAATGTGCAGGCTCTTTATCTCTTCCACATGGGTTGTCTTTGCTGTGCAGCAGCACCACTGCAAGACTGGGCACTCCACATTTTGTGAAACAGTGAAAAGAGTCAATTATTTCTGGTGCTTCAGAGACCAGTCTTCTGTAGGAATACTTGAAAGAAAAGAAAATGGCTACATATTAAAGGGTTCAATGACTTCTCTTCTTTTTGTATACCTCCCTCCTCTCCCATTTCCCCCCATACAAATAAAGAAACAAAGCAACAGCTTTCTGACATTCATCATGAACATTAATTACACTACTATCTTCAGCTTCCAGGACTAGGAGATTATGAGGAATGTATTAACAATTTTGGCTTTTTGAACACTTCATTATTAATGTGCTTAAGTAGGAGTACTGGGTCAGAGTACAAGTGAGGAGAAGTGCACATCAAGAGTGTTCCTTTGATTTTGGAATAAATATTTTATTTCATAAAGCACTCTTTAATTACTTATGGGTAAATATATCAAGGAGTGTAAAGTGTAGTCTCTGTCTCAAAACTTCTTTCCCTGGTTTAAGCAAGGCAAAATCTTTTCAATCTTGAATTAAAAGTTATTTTTGGAAACTGTGATTCATGTAGTGACAAAGTTATGAGTTAGCCTATTGATTCTGTATAATTCTAATTATTTTTTTGATGTAGAACAAGATCCATTCAGCATTTTGCAGCAGCAGCGCTTGCATAATAAAAGCTTCAACGAATGTGTTGGTTGTAAGGAAGTTAAATGCAATCTTCTTTCTGAAGAGATCCGAAATGAAGTCCTCCCGTACTGTCATTATTATGGAAGGATGCTACAACAAACTGATAATTACTTGACAAGGCAGTTTTATAATTTAATTCACATACTGATTCTTTTAGAAGCAGTGCAAAAACCGTTTCTAACAGATGCCAATTTTAAGTCATACCTAGAAATCAAACCTTACCGTGTGAAAATGTGGTGTTGGATATGTCTTTTTGAGTAACATCAAAGGTCTCTAGAGATATGTTGACAGGGAAGCTATTTCAGTCTACATGTACTCAATCTACTTGTTGTAATAGAAAAGTAGAGTTTCCAAGAGAGGAAGAATTTTACTTTAAACTGAAGCTATAAAATAAAATGTATGAAAGAATAGTTTGAAGAAATACATGGAGACAATACATAAATTAGGAAAGTTTCTCACCACTGAAATATGATTACAATATTAGTGCAGCTTCCTGGCTCCTGCCATTGAAGCCTGGAAGCTTTATCATACATGAAGACGTGTCCCTACGTTTCATCTAATATCTATCTAGCCCTATCGGAGTACAGTATCATCTATATCTTTCCAGTTTCCCATTGTAGAACTGTAAACTACTAAATCTCAGGAGAGAAGTGGACCATGTTGGCATGTTTGGCCGTGTCTTGGAAATCAAATTTCCTTTAATGACTGCGTAGGGATTTGATATTTTTTTTCCATTTTTTTCCATTCTTTTTCAGTTTAACCATCTCAATTTGGCCACAGACGACTTCACATTTAGCATCTCGGGTTTCTTTTTATCATCTCATGAAATTCTTCCTTTGGTTTGTAACAAAAGACAGATGTTCAGAGCCATTCTTGAATAAGGCTTATGAATTTCATCTGATTAATTTTACTCTTCTAATGAGTATTCCTAATCAAAAGGTCAGAGTGTAAAAGCAACTTAGCTTCTATTTTAAGTTTAATACAACTTAACACATATTCTCTTTTGGTGATGGCAGTGAACATTGTTTAAGAACATGTGTTTGAGTGAGAGCACCTGGCATCTGGACGCTACACTGACAATCTTGCCAACTGTATTTGTACTGTAACTATTCCTGGTGTATTGTAGGAAGTCTTCCATGCTTCCAGACAAGGCATGCCAGACCTTTTTCATTACTAGGCTAATGATAAGAAGGATGTTGTCTGCAAATATTTTCTTCCTCTTGGCGCTTATGTCTCTGCAGCGTAACAAAAGGTCATAAATGGACAATAGGGTGGAGTCACGAGTGAATTATTCTTTTAGCTGCAAGTGTGTCACACTCTTTTTATAAGTTCTTGATTAGGAGCAAGTCCCTTGAGACTTAGAGGAAACTGCTGAAGTTTGGAGGTACTTTTCTATCCTTTTTTCTGCATCGGTTTAGGCGGATACAGCTTGTAAGTCTATCTGAAAAATCAGATAAAACTTACAACTGGGTTGTATGGGGTTGAGGATGTTGTGGTTTCAGCTCTTTGTTTAAAAATAGTTTCTTTTTCTGTGCTGAAAGTCTCCACGGATCTGAGTGTGTTGTGGACATGTTTTGCTAACTCTGAAAATTGTCTGTTCTTAGAATATGTGTGTGTAGACATGATGGTGTAAAGGCAGAGGATGGCTTCAATAGACATCATTTGGTTGAAATAAATAGCTGTTTTAGTGTTATTTTTTCCCACTAGTTTAAGGTCTTCCCCAAAACACTCCTTCAGTTGCCTTTTTGTTAGCATTGGCCAGATGTACACAGATCTCCCTTTTCTGCAACTAAAGCTTTTTGTACAGGTAGAATAGAGGAAGGAGTGATAGCCCACATCTAAGGAGGATGCAGCTGACATTTTGTATCGGTTCACACTTCAAATACTCTATTGTGAGAGGTTCCATTTTCAGTTGTCTCCCAGAGCATTCCCAGTTGCTGGGGATGATCCTACTGAATCTCACTCTGTGGGAGAGAAGGCTTCTTTTCCCCAAACAGGAACTGCAAGAATATGGCCAGTGCAGAAGTTTTCCTGAATTGAGCTACATCAAATGGGCACACAAGCTGTTGTAGGGTAATCAAATCAAAGTATCCCTGCCGTGCTTGCCTTTCACCTCTGTTTAGAAGCAGTGTGTTAGGTTATCTTGCCATGGCATACGTTGTGAATGCTCCATCACTGGAGATGTTCAGGGCCAGGCTGGACAGAGTCTTGAGTGACATGGTTTAGCGGAAGGTGTCCCTGCCCCTGGCAGGGGGGTTGGAACAAAATAATCTTAAGGTCCTTTCCAACCCGAACTATTCTATGATTCTATGAGAATACTGTCTGTTTTCTTCCCTTGCCAGATTTTCTTTTTGCGCGTTGATCATCCCCATGTTGAGGCTAACATGAACTCTAGAAGAATCTCAGTCAGAGAGGTCTCTTAAATAGAGATTCAGGTAGCATCTGGCATCAAGACTGTGCTCCATATGCTTAGAAAAATCCCTACTGGGTTTTACTCTACGTTCATTCTCCTATCAGTTTGAGGTGCTTTTACAGTACTGTCATCGTACTCCAGGATGCAAGGTACAGGGAATAACATCTATAAAAATACAGTGATTCAGTGACCCAATAAAACTGACTAGAATTTGGATTTATTACCAGAGGTTTTGAAACTTTGCCATTAGCCCCTAAGCTCAAGATGAATGTGGTGCATTCAGGCAAATATTTTACATATGCTTATGTTACTCAAACTTTTAAGGCTTATTTCAAGCATATCTCATACACCTAGAAGCCAAAGTCTCATTAACTTTCAGAGGGAAATCTCAAAAGCTTTCCATGGGAGTTAGTGTCCTGAATGACTAAGTAACCTTTAGAAATGTAACCGGAGTTCCTCTGCAGTGAAGTACTTCTGACAGTTTTATTTCAATTGGGCTTGGATACCTCACATGGAAATACAAACGCTTCTGAGCTGCCAAGACTGTGCCTCAGAGTAATTGTCACCGTATGTCCACTGTCACTTCTAGTCTAAGGTTGTTTCCACCAATATCATCCTATGATGGTGCTACTACATCATAGGCTGCTTTGTGGGCACCATGCCTAGGAGAAAATCAGTGTACCTTAAAGCAAAATGATAGTGCTATTACTTTAGAAGGTCACTGAACATCTTTTTGGCATCTGGCATTTATATCTTAAATGAGGAACCCTTCAAAATGACATTTCAGGTAGTGAAAACTAAACCAGTGTGAGACCTCATACACACCCATACAGAGCCAAACCACTGCCAAAGCATTTCAGTGCTTTTCTGTGGCATCAGTGATTTTAAGATGTGATAATTGAAATTGTCAGAAGCAGAAATTCAGGCTTTCCACTAAAGGCAAGTTGGAAGCCATTATTTTGCGGTGCTCTAAAAGCAAATTTTCCCAGATCTTTCAACTTTAGTAAGTGCTTTCCCTACAATGGTTGTAACTTGTAGAGCAGGTTTTGTGGTGACAGATACACATGGCCTCCTTGGGCCCATTCAGCCATCACAGCAGTGGTTGATGTACATTGCTGGTAACTGTCAGGTGCCTTGGCATGCATGAGTGCTTTTTGGGGTGGCACAAAGCTGGTATTATTATCACCATTTTTGACTACTTCCATTAGCGGGTAAGGCTGGACTAACAGATGTAGCTGGATCTTAGATGGCCTTAGAGGAATTCCTGGTGTAAAACTGTTATGTCAGGTTTGTTTCCAGGTTACCTGCAGCACATTTCCGCTACTAGAACAATCAACATTGTTTATATGAAGAAACCCACTGAAATAGGTTTTATTTTAGAAGTACAGACCCTCTGAAGAAGTATATTTTTTATCTTTTTTTGTGCATAATAATGAAATGTGACTGGAGATTGAATTCAACCAAATACGTTGTTTATATGACGTAGAGCAGGACAGCTCTCTGGGCTGTATCTAAACCCCTTATTATTTAAACAATATCTCTTCAGTGGAATGCATGCAAAATATTTGACAGCTGATACACGTTTTAACCAACTAGAATGTATTGCAGTTGCACATTTTCACCAAATTCAATGAAGCTGTGGATAGAAGTGGAGATTCCCACATACACATATTCTCGCAGTGAAGCAGTTACTTAATTTGTCCTTTGTTTCCAAGCAGGATTTTAATCAATGTATTTATTATTACTGGGGCTTGAGCTTAAGGAGAAATCCAATCAAATTATGTTCTCTTCATTGAGAAAGCGTTTATCATTTGGCTATGCAACTCTCCAGGATGCTGGAAAATTACGACTTTTGGCAATGGTACAAGAAGCACATTGAAAGTTGAAAGAACTGTATGGTCTGCTCGCAGTCCAGTTAATACCTATGAGCCTGTAAATCAGTGGTACAAGGTAAATATTAAGCTGCAAATCAGCTATATGAGGCCCCTGTTGATCATCTAGTGTAATCCTGATAAACTGTTTAGCTCTCTGTTGAAAGCAGACCCTTTCCTAGGCTGCCTTCCAAGCTCCTCTTCCTCTGAGTTGTAAGAAGGAAGAAAATAACAAGGTATTTTTTCCTAAAGTTTGGTTGCTCTGAGAATTGACCCCTCAGGATTGCTGGGCACACGCACAACAGCTTGGGGAATCAATCTCTTGCTTTTATGACTCCATAGAGCACTTGTCACTTTTTCTCAGCAGGATCAAGCCCTTCAGGCAGGGAAAAGCAGCCTTGTACATCTGTTTAACTCTTCCTTCTCTATTTTTTTCTTTCAATCCATCACTCTGCAATGGTTCTTTAAGCTTAGATGAAGCCATCTGCTGAATGTATTTCACAGGGGAGAAAATGCATGCATAGATGTGAGGCATCCCTTCCTGTGGCAGGAGGTGATCTTAAAGGTCCTTTCCAACCCCAACCATTCTATAATTCTATGTAGAAACATAAAGTTGTTATATTTTTCCTCCTATACGATAATAAATGTGGATTGGCCTTCTTTGGGGAGTTAACAACAGAGGAAATGATGAAAATTCACAATTTGGGAATCTAAGCCCTATTGACTGCACTGAAGTAAAGAAAAAATGGTTTGTGAGTCTTTGTAAATGTGCTTGTAACTTTGAGATGTGTTTGTCAAATATTTGGGTTATGTCTTTGTATATTATCTGTGCTTTCAAACTGGTGAAAGCTTCTATGCATTTGGCATAGAAAGAAGGATTTGATTGATTTGTGATGTCACTGTCAAGAACATTCACGCTGAGTAACTGAGTCTGTAGCGTTCAGAAATGTTAATGTACAAAGTAAAATTTGAAATTAAATACGTTTTTTAATGAATGCTTTGTTGAAGAAATGTCCACAATTGAAACTATGGAAGCTGCTTTGGGAGCTAAATAAATTACAGCATTTCTTAGAACTCTATCAGTGTAATATTTGCCCTAGCAATTTCAGTGTCAAAGCATGACCATCTCCAGTGTTTTGCTGTTAACAATCTGTCAAAGACTCTTCCTTTTTCTTTTCGATGGTTCATACCAAAGCTCTGTTATTGCAGGACCTAAATACTTGACATAGACTTCTCATTTCTCATTAATTTATTAGTATTTGTTATGGCCTCTGTCTTGGAATATATAATCCAGTAACATTCATAGCAGATATAGAAAAGATCATCTGTAAAATGTGATTAAACTGTGTTATATTTTATCCTCTTTCTCTCTCCCTTCAGAGTACTGTTTATCAGAAGGTGTTCTATTTTATTCTGTTTGTCCTCTTCAGTAAATGACTTTTTGGCATTGAATTTTGCTTTGTGTTAGGATGTCTTGACCTAACGTTGTTTCTCTCATTCTGTTCTTCTTTTATCTGGATATTTTCAGAGTAGCTTTTACATTTTGGTATTGAGTTCCTTTTCCTTTGCTGCTCTTAAGCCATTAGAGATTTTGAACGGAGTTTAAGCTATGGCTTAATAAATAAATAAATGAAAATGCACAGCATTAAATTGGCTTTTAAGTCAGTTGGAAGTGTTGGGATCTTGAACCAACCCTGGATGTGTTGGGGTTTTTTTTTGCTTCTTTTTCTATCTAGATGCAGCTTTTAAGGCATGGTGCAGAAAGCTCTGACTAGATAATGTTCACTTCCTTCCTCCCAGGCAGGCTTCCAGCCAAATGTTTCTTGCCAGTAAGAAGACTCAACTACACATTGTGTTGCAGAGACAGAGGAGCTACAAATGTTCCTACTTGTGTCTTTCCCCAGACTGCAAAATGAGTCAGATTCTTGGATGGAAGAACCCAGAAATTCTTAGCTTAAGCCAGAAGAAAAACTCCTAAAATGTCCCCATTCTTTTTGGAATAAATGCAAAGTATATTCCCCTAACATTTCAGGCCAGCACCCTGCCAGCCCCATCTCCTGCAGAGTCAGCTGGCAGAGCTGCACCGTAAGGCACTAGTGCCATGGTGCCTTTTCCTGCCCAGCCCTTGTTGCTGGGGGGAATCAGCAACATTTTTAGCCTCCCTCCTACCTATTGCAAACAAGAACATGGAAGTGTCAATGGAAATATCATCCTGGCCCTGGAAAGGAAATAATAAGAGATTTGTCATCAGGACTCTTATTAGAGTGCATCTATTTACACCAACATCTCCAAGTAATACCAGGCACTTCTCTCTGCATCATCGTAATGTGTGAGCTCTCCTCCATGCTTTCAGGGCTATTCATTTGCTGAATCCTAGCTCAGTGGTAAGCAACTGTTTTAGTCCAGTATCTCTGCAAAGTGTTGTCTGCTTACCTGGTTTTATGAAGCTGGTCTTTCCTCCTCAGGTGGGGTTGGTCACCACAAGTATGTGATGATGCACAACCCTAAACAGCCCCTGAACCATTCCTTATAGTGCCTTTTGTTGAGTTTGATACCGTATTTTTCTCTGCCTTTTTCTTTGTCCAAATATTGGCCTTTCTTGAATTAACCTGTCTAAAAGCAGAATCAGTTATTGATGCTTTATGTGAGGAAATGATGCTTACACTCACCATCTCCTGACACACTGTCCTTTTGTGATAGCTGTCAGTGCAGTGATTCCTGGACATTGTGCCAGAAGCATCTGGCTCTTTGCCACTCCCCTTGGGCACTATATTTGCAGCTTTGAACTTGCCTCTGTATATATCACACAGTTATTGTGTAACTATCTTCCATTAGGCTTCTCAACTGCTGTGCGCTTGGTTTTTGGTTTCCAAAGGCAATCTTTGCATTTACAGTTAACAGTAGTCTCTGTGTGGTGAGTTTTTTAGTGTCGATCTTTCAGGGGGAATCCTCTCTTTTTATCCAGCACAGTGCACAGCACAGGAGCTCAGGTCCCATGTTCTTGTGCAAGGCAAATAGATCTATTCAGAACCACAGGAACACTGCCAGAACTTCTGCACTGCTTTTACGTGATGTTACTTTGTGATGAAAACAGTACTCTTTCTTCTGCACTGCCCCAAAATAAATCCCAAAGTGATTGACTGCTCTATAATATGTGCAAAAGGTCTCAAACAACTCCATTAGATACCCCTATCTAACTTTAGTAATGCACACATCAATGTTAGTTGTGGCACCAAAGTCGTTCTGTTATGAAATGCATGCTTAGTTGGTACAGGCATATCGATGGGAAATACCTTACTATTTTACTAAATGCTCATTTTGGGGTTATTGCCTTGGCACGTGCTGATGGGCAGGTATTTTTAAGCAATCACGAGATAAAGTAATGTAGTTCAGAATGCTTTGTTTTCTCTATATGAGGATTGAAAAATTGGTTTCATTTTTTTATGCAATTCTGATGTGGCTTATTCAGCAAGAGAGTAAATGTCTGGTAGCTGTAGAATCATTTTGTTCATCTAAGATGAATTATGCATGAATTTACACCTAATGTAAGAGCAGCACCAGGTGTGATGAGATCAATATCCATCTTAGATAAAATTCAGCTCCATGCCAGCATCCAGTTGAAGGCCTATGCATCACTTAAGTCCTGATTTAAAGCCTTAAACAAAGCTGAAGTGGTTCACAGGTTTTATGCCTTCCCTCTGCAGAGGAATGAATTTTACCCTGTTTGCACACGCAAGATATATGCCAAATGACCTTGATGCCTCAGGAAAAATACTTCGCAGTTGCTGCTTCAAATAATTTTGCTTTTTGCTAACATGATTTTATTAGGCATTCTGCATTGCTTAATCACCTTAAAGTCCCAGGTCCAGGCAGCATGCATTGAAAAGGAAAGGTCTTTCCTCCTCCAGTGGTTCTAGAGGAAACTGAAGACCCAGTGTAAAAAGATAACAAACCCAGAGACAAAGAAAATAAAACCTCAGTCTTGTGAAGGCATGTAGAAATGGTCTCAGTGACTAAACCTAAATGTCAGGCCGGCCCTGTTCTGTTTCTTAGAGCGACCAATGCTAGGTGCTTTGAAGAGGAAGGGAGATAAAAGACATGAAATATTAGGCAATACAAAGTGTTCTTTCCTGCCAGATTCTAGCAGTCATTATTTTCAGTACTTTCTCAGATTTATATTTGTTGGACTAGCATCACAAGATAATTAACTTTTAGGAAAAGTACTCTATGTGTCACGTTAGATTTAAGATCGTCCTTGAGTCTTTTGTCATGGCTCAGTCCTGCCTGCGAAAATCAGAGATTGATATGTGTTTGGATTGTGTTGGCAGCCTGAAATTTATTTGTTGCTTATCGGCGCCACTAATGAAGCTTCTTTGATGTAAATAGAATATTAAGTATTTATTTGTGTATGTGACAGAGCGATCACAGAGTTTTGATGCAGGCAAGCTAGATGTGAGCTTAGAAAAGCATTGGGAAATAAACACTTCACACGTAGAGTAACTGAGGGTCTCCTGCTATCCCTTGCTCTAATTGTGGGGAATTTTACTCAGTGAATACCGAGTAGTGGCAAGAGCATCTGGCTGTGAATGTTTGTTTATTTTCATGAGCAGCCCTTCATATTAATAGATTCTCCAACCTCAACAGGATCTGTACATGAGATTTGCACTTACTCGAGTAAATAGTTGTTTAATCTGGTTTATTCAATATGGGTTTTTTGTCATTTAATGTAGTTATGAAATGCTGAAATGGCTCACTGAAGCTGCTCACACTTTTCTTGTGAGAACCAGACTTATTTCTTACCCTTCAAGTTTCATCTTTGAAGTTTTGCTTAAGAAGCACTGATGGCAAGAGGAGAGAGCAAGTGCTGGTACAATTTAAGTAAAAACCAAATGCTAATCCTATCAGCCAGCTAGGCAGGGGAATGGTTATATATGGAGCTCTTCTGCGCAGAAAGTAGATACTCTTACATACTTTACTAATTCCTTAGACAGTGTAAAACCTTCAACTCTAAATCTTACTCCTTTGACATGCCTGCCTTTGATGTCCAACAGGATACTAACACATTACTGGCTGTGAAGGTAAAGTGAGATACAGTCACACAGCTAAACAGAAATCTCTTCCCCTTGTTGGTGCTTATTTATTTTTGTAGTTGTTATGGTACCCATGTCTGTTGCTTGGTTGATAATAGCAGAGAAACCTTTTCCCCCTGATAATAAAATGATGAATTTCTTCAACATGAAGTCATAAAAAACTTCTGTATTTATTTCTCGGCCTTCAGAGTTTAAGAGCGGTTCACTGGGAATATTTGCCATTCATAATTTGTGGAGTGCTAATTAGACCTATAAGTCACATGGTGATGTTGATGTTGCAGGGTTGAATGAACAGCCATCTCAGCATGAATCAGAAAGTCAGTAGGGCAACGTACTGTAGATAATTTTCTTCTGAATGCTTTTGTAAGTAAGATCAAAATGTGCTGTTGGTAAGTAGCACTGTGAGTAAACTCATGTGCCTCGGAATTTTGTGGGTAATGAGCACAAAATAGATGTTCAGAAGTGTATCGTGGAATGAAGATTTGCAGGCAGTATTTTCCACTGCTGCTTATTTCCTACTTTGGCCATAAAAAGATTGGGTTGAGTTGCTGTGTGTACCATTTCCAACTGTAGGCAGATAAGTGAAATCATGTAGTTCAGATTTTCTGCTTGTGTCATTTCAGGTATTCAGAACACAAATTCATTGTGTGATCCTATTAACAATTCCGTGTTTTATCAATACAATTTAATCTAAAAGCCATTGCAGTGAAGTAGCCCACTGGATGGTGGTATGAAGATGGTATCATTACCAGGGAGGTTTGCTCTTAGTCAGCTAAAACTAAATCAATGTGAGCATGGAAAGTCCCATGCGGTGCTGCTGAGAACTGATGACATTTCAGGTTTATGGCCTCTGCTTATCTGGTTCAGCAGGAATACTTCACCTGAAGCAATTCTGAAAATTAGTTTGAGTGTGCAAGTGCGATATTTAAACCTCTGTAGAGTGCTCATATGGAGAGCAAGTATCTGTTTCTGACTAAATGGGGTTTTCTTGGCATTCGCTGTCCTGATCTTTATTTCTCAGGAGCTGCAAATGGAGCGCTCGCTTTCGTCACTCTTTGGGACCTGCTGCTGAGCTACATCTTGTTCAGTGAAGCATAGTGACTCAGAGGAGGAAAATTAGACAGGGGCTGTGTTTTCTTTCAGACATGTCATGAAAACAGCCATTCTGGGAACATCATAAAGCTTTACCTATCTGTCCGTTTCAGACTGTTTGGGGAGTCTTCAGTTCTGGCATCTCAGTGAATGGTGGTGTAATGATATGAAGCATGCTAACAAGATAAATTTCTTGGATGCGGAATATTTGATGCAAGTAGTGGGTTGTGTCACTTTTTCTCATATGGAAGCATTCAGATTTATGGTTCTCCTGAGTTAGACTATGAATTCTTGCTTGTTTTTGTGAAGTCCTTGTTTATATTGAGGTGATTTACTTACAACAAAAATGAGCTTACTGTGTGAGTTGTGTCAAGTAAATAGCAGATTTTGATATACTGCCCTCTTATAGTTTCCCTATTAAATGTGGTATGTTATTTATGGTTATATGTTTCCTCCTCAGTGATCTTGAGTAGTGAAATGTGTAGCACAGTGTAATAGCTATTTTTAACTTCTGAAGACCTGGTTTAAAGTTAGTGCTCTTTTTCTTAATGTAATTAATTTGATAAATAGTATGTATACAGATCCACAAACACCTTCTAAGCTTTTGGAATGTATTTGTGCACCCTAGAAAGCTGTTTGTGAGGGATGGCGTGTTTTACTTCAGTTTGGTTTTGGGAGAGGGTAGGGCAGTGTGGGGGAAGTACTTTGCTCCAGTGGGCTCCATGAAGCTGTGCATACACCAAGGATAACTATTGGGAAGTCAGTGTTTTCAGTGGCCTTGCTCCACAGTTATCCCACCTCCCCCCAGCAAAGTACTAAAGCAAGTGCATAACTTCCAGCATGTGCCTGGGTGCTTTGCTCACCTCTCTGAACATGTGATGGAGTGTGTTGCACAATGTAATTTCAGGCTTGCTTCGTTCCTTTAGTTGCTGGATGGCAGTAAAAGCTAAAATCAAATGCAGTAGCTTTGCATGGAGAATCGAAATGCAGCTGCCTGTCCAGCCTTTCATCTTAGTTGGTATTCTGGAGTGGTATAAACCAATATTTATTGTTATAAAACATAATATCCATATATGTAATACAAATATTTATTCTGCACGAGAAGTAGAATACTGAGCCAAGACCGATATCCGTCATCTCTGCTCAGCTGATTCTCTTTTGGGCAGCAAGGGAGGTTTAAATTTTCCTGTTTCTTGATTTGCTATCATATTACCTTCCGAGCATATTTAGCATACAATTCATTTTTATATATGCTGTTTGCCATGCAGAACACCGTAAACGACTTTACAGTCAGAGATAAACCAGAAAAAGAATTCTTTAGTTACAGTGAGTTGCAAGCAGCCAAAGAAGGAAAGAACAGTGCATTAAGATGCAGTAAAAAAATGAAAGTTGAAATTTCAAAGTAGTAAAAATGCTAATCAGGATGCTGGAGTGATTCATTGCAGCCTCTTTTCAGGGACGTGCACTGTACTACACTGCTTTCAATGCTGATATTTGCAAGTATCAGCATATGCTATATAGTGTATGTTCCTGGCTTCTGAATGCTGGAGTGTGGACGTGAATGAGACAGAAAAAGAAGAACTTTTCTGGGAAATTGGATTAGATCTAGGGCAAGAAAAAAGAGCACAGAAGTGAATGAAAAAAATGAAGTGCTGTATGTATAATGATCACAAATACCTTGTTTGCATTTAAGAAATCTGCAGGTTTTTTCCATTGCAGTTTACAGGTCAAAGTTGATATTTGTGATGATCTAAAGGCTTTGGCAAGCTATTTATTTGTTGAAAGCATTTGCCCAAACCTATTAGAAGAAAGTTTCCTCTGATGTTGTGACCAAAAAAATAATGTTTAGTCCATCTAAATCAACTCAAACGCCCCAGGTTCAGCTTGCTTCTGCAGGCATGGCTTTGCTCAAAAAGACAGTGACAAACACTGTGCTTTGTGTAGCAGAGCTGAGTGCAGTGCGAAGAGGCATGTGGGCTCCTTTACATAAGATGTAGTGTGTATGATCCACTTTTGATCTTAAGGTCCTTTCCAACCCTAACTGTTCTGTGATTCTATGTTTGCCAGTGTTCTGCCAGCTTGAAAATTCTGCCAGAGTGGTCCCCAAACTACTATATGTTATTACTCGATGTTTTCTTTTCCTTCAGATAGGCAAATGTTAGAGATGTGATTCACATAGAGCAAGTATAATCTTTCAGTTTAATCCTTGAAGTAAAAAAGAACATCAGGGACAGAAAAGCATGCAGTCAGTCTCACTTTCAAAGTATGCCAGTGTTCTATGTGTCTTGAATGTCTTCATTTTGGGATCCAGCTAAAGCTCAAAGCAGAAGGGACAAATGATGTAGGAAGAGCTATTCTTGTGAGATTATCAGCCCTGTTCACTGCAGAAAATGGTATAGATGACATCTGGGCATTTCCTTTGAAGAAGTTTGGAATGTTTCGGTGCTTATGCATCATGTCAGGCAGGATGCACTAAACTGCATTCAAACACAAACTTTCCCTTCCGTGGTGTTATTTCAGTGTGTGCTGCTTTTTCAAGCGCTAATGCTTTCTAAAATAAATCTTAGTACACTTGATAACGTTCAGGAAGTTTTAATTTCAGAGCGCTTTGCTGTAAATAGCAGCATATTCTAGAACCTCAACCCAAATAACAGCACAGAGTATATGGTTTTACTAATCAAACATGTTTTTCTGAAGATGTACATTTTAAAATGGAAAATTAAAAGTTGCCTGCAGAATTAAAATGCTGACTTCTTCAAATGAACTTTCCACTGCGGGTTGTCATCAGCTGCATGCCTCCATAAGCAGAGCAGGCTTTTATCATGTTTTATTAGTGTATTCTAGATGAAGTTGAATAAAAGTGACATATCTGCCACCAGTAGACCAAAGCTAAATGCTGTCATCGCCACGATCGCTTTGTTTTCTGAAATCAGCACTTTTTGCACCTCTTCATCAGTGACAGGGTTTTGCCTTTAGCCTTTGGATAGAAATCAAACAAAATCATTTGGCACTGGAATTAAGATGGTGAAAGTGCACAGAATGCTCCAATTGCATCTTCACAAAACTCTTTAGCCTTTGTTGTTTGCAGTGAATTATTTAGCAGTAGTTATCATTAAAGTGGCGCATACAGTGGCTTTGAGATGCTTTTTCCTTTCTAACAATATAATCCTAGGGGGATATTGAGGGGATTAAAAGAAATACCAAGACAAACCATCATTGTGGTAAGACATATTACAGAATTTCGTCCTAACATCTCTGTGTTAAACAAGTACCTATTTAATGCCCTGAGAATGTATTATTATGTGTTATTTTAGTATGATCACCATTTAGGTAATTGTGCCGTGTAGCTGGAAACCCCTGTTCTGAAGAGGCAAAAGTCTAATTTGAAATGCAAGTGCGACAAATGAAAGAACCAGAAAGGGAAAACAGATTAGTGCAAACTAAAATTGCACTGTTACACTGGCTATTTGTTGCATGATTGTTTGCAGAAAGCTTATTTTTCTATCAGTTATCCCCACCTACTACTTAACCATAACTGGTTAGCTGCTTGGGGCTTTTTCCAGCTTCGAAGTATATCTTGAGGACAGATCTGAAGAGGAGGAAAGAAAGAGTGCAGCTTGTGTCAGTTTACAGGCATATTTTTGGGCAGCAGTGCTTTGGAAAGAGATCTGTGCTGAACCATGGCATCACTGTGTGCTGGGACAGGAGATTGGAAGACAGATGCAGTCATCCTTTTGTATGTCTTTGGCATGTGAAACTGTGACAACAAGTGTGTTAAGTACTTTGGACTTCCTGTGGCATGGATGTGATTGTGCCTGAGAAGGGCTACATATTGATGAAGGTCACAATAATAAACTCTCTTCAGGTATGTGTTTCCTTTGCCTCCCTGTTTTGTTCCACTTACAATGCATCTCCCAGCACTGTGGCTACATGTGACAATATTGCCTTATTTAGGAGAAGGAACTTTCTGCCTTTGCTGCCTCATTTTTTTTCCTTCTCACGCTGTTCCCTCTGCCATCACCAGGCTTTGCACTCCTACTCAGATAGCAGTAGCTCAGAGCCCTCCTACATCTCAAACAGCTTTTTCTTACCATAATGGGTTGGTGTTTCCTGTTCCTTATTTTAGCCTTCCTTTCCCAGCAATGGCTGATCACACCTTTCACTATAAAAGCAGTTCTCATCCTGGCTTAGTTCACTCATTCAGAAGCTATCTTAAACTGTCAATTTTAGCTGCCCAAGTCGGCAGCTCTCCTCCTGGTATAGATTAGTTTCACATTCTCAGCTTAGTATAGATTAATTTCACATTTCTGACCCAGCAAGGCGCTGCCTGTCCTTGGCTGCTGTCACACTCTGTTCTGTCTCCTGGGACTAAAACAGGTGACCACAAACAGGCAAAGCAAGGCAGCATTAGAGATGCTGCTGGCTTTCCCCTGAGCAGTGCAGTCTGACAGTTGCCCAGTGCCATTGCCTATCTCTGAGAGGTGTAGGCTTTGGTTTAGTTCAGTGTCTCTTGTTCTGACCCTTCGTTCAAATAACCTGACGGAAGGCTCCCCATTTCTGCTGATGCTTGTCTCAGAGCTTTGGAGGCAATTACACTTCTACTTGCTTTATTTTTTTCATCTCAGAGACTGATTTTTTTTTCTTTCCAGGTTAATCCTACAGATGCTTCTCAGTTGGTCTGTTTGTCAGGCTAAGTCTTAAGAGCCTTATGCCATCTCTAGTCCTACCAAGTAATTTCTCTTCTGTGAGAAACCCCACTGATTGCTGCATCACTTTAACAGTAACATGTTCTCAGTGTGCACATGCATAGCATCATTGCGCTCACTAATATTGACTGCATTGAAGAAGCACAGATGTGGTTCAAATAAAGACATTCAGTCAGAAGGTAGGACAGAGGGTGCCTCACAGGAATTATGATACGGAAACGAAAAGTATCATAACGAAGCTGGAAGCCAAGTTCTGAAGTCCTTACATAAATGCCCTGAAGTCATGGGAGCCAACATGATCTCCTTTCCAAAAATCAGAAAGACCTGATAATATGAAATGATTTCTCTAATAGCCAGGGTTGCTGATAAATCTTTCAAATCAAGGATGACCATCAAAAGAGTGATCTGGCCCACTACAAACTTATACATCTGTTCTGAACAATATGAACAACTTTGGAAAAGGCATTGTTTCAGATATTACCTAATACCTTTCTTTGATAATAGGCTTGACTTCCGATTTGAAGGGAAAACTTTAGATCTTACCTTCATTTTGGTTAAGCACATTGTGCAATAGTATGTAGGAAAATTTCATTAGCTGAAGAAGGTGAAGATCTGTAGAAAATTGCATGATGACTGTCCAGGGCTGTGGAGGTGCTGAGACACCTACAGTAAGAAGTGGGTTAGAGAAAGGTCAAACTTTGGCCATGCTTTTGATTTTCGTTGTTGTTTCCACTGTTGGCTTCAGTGTGAGCATTGTATGAAACCAATGGAATTGATTGAAAATCATGGAGCTTTTGCTGCCTACACAATAGCAAGTAACACTGAAGACTGAGTGACAGAAACGTGATTAAAATTTCAGGGCAGTTATAAGATAATACACATTGTGGATAATAAAACTTCTGCTGTATCATGGAGTTTCATCAGCTGGAAATGTCAGAGGAAAAAGACTTGCGATTATTAAATCACATAATGACTGGGAATGAGCCATGTGATGAAGCCAAGGCAAAAGCAATCTTAGTAGGTATGGTATGAAATATTCTAGTAAAAACAGGGACAGGGTCATGATGTGCAAGACATAAGAGAAACCTTGTCTTGGAACCAGCATACTGTTGTGGTCACTCGTGTTCAAGAAGGATGAACAGACTGGAACCAGGAAACAACAGGAAGAGCTTACTTAGAGGAGGGCACTGCCATGTGTATGTCCTAGGCTGAGCTTGCTATCTGGCAACAGCAGAAATTGATATACCCTTCTACTCATGTGCTCTGGTCTGATCATTGCTAGAAGAAAGGACAGCATTTTTCCTCTTTCCTTTTCTTTCTGCATTATTTCTTGTAATTAAAAAGGAGGTTTGAATAAGCCGATTTGAATCATTCAAAACTTGTCCTTCAACTAGATCCCCCCAGACCTCCTTGCGCATACCCGTATTCCAGATGGTTTGCACATTCCCAGTCTAGTATCAATGGCGAGTGACACTGAGAGAGTATTTGCTGTATCAGTTGCCCTGCCAGTTGCTATCACTTTAAACTGTGGCAGTAAAGATACTCAGTAAGTATATTACAATACAGCCTCGAACCAGCAGCAATTTCAAATAAAGCATTAGGAAATGTTAGCACATTTTAGTTGCTATCCTTCTAGGTTGTTACAACATAACTTTGACAGGCATTTGACAGAAAGTGCCTGCAGGTCATCTTTTGTTACAGGCTGCAGAATGTGTAAAAAAATTAGAAATGATGAAAAGGATGTAGCTTATCCTGAACAAGGCAATATGAAGAAGTCTGCTGCCTTTTCCGCAGTACAGTTTCACCCTCTGCATATTGATCTGTATTTTTTGTTTTAGACCTTCTTCTACTCCTGCAGGTTTGATTGCACATACGCTAGAATCGTAGAGTGGTTTGAGTTGCAAAGGGCTTTAAGATCATCTAGTGCCAACCCCCCTGTCATGGACAGGGATGCCTCAACTTAAACCATAGAATAGTTAGGGTTGAAAAGGACCTTAAGATCATCCATTTCCAGTCCCCCTGCCATGGGCAGGGACACCTCCCACTAAACTACGCCACCCAAGGCTCTGTCCAACCTGGACTTGAACACTGCCAGGGATGGAGCATTCACAACTTCCTTGGGCAACCCATTCCAGTGCCTCACCACCCTTACAGTAA
>JASSUY010029005.1:0-36044 GCA_032466535.1 Forpus xanthops
CGGCAGGTAAGCGGGAAGGCGGCGAGGGGCGGGTGGGGCAGGCAGGTCGGTAGCAGCTGTGTGTGTACACCGGGTGCGGGAGGCGAGGTGCCGGTGAGGAGGGGGCGGCTGTGTCAGCGACACCCGATGTCGGGCCCCCCTCCCAGCCGCCGCCAGCCCCCCGAGCAGCCCGCTGCTCACCCGCAGCGCGGCAGGGTTTGTGCCGTCCTTTGTTTTATATAGGCTGTGTGTAAAAACTCGCTATCGCTGCCGCCCGAAAGGACACCCCTTCCCCTTACATCCGTAGGGAGATCCCTCTAGTGTTTGCCCTTTCACGGACTGCCCCGTGCTTTAACTCTCCCCGTCCGTTCCCGGTATTAAACCTGTCTCTTGCTTTGAATCTTCCCTCTCTCCAGCCCGCCCAGCCTTCTGCCCTCCCGAGTCCTCCGCTACAACCTTTGTACCTATTTTGACTTATTTTTTTCTCCCCTCCCTTTGATTTCTAAAGGAGTCCCCTCCGACCTGTCTGTAGGTATGTTTGTGTAACCAGACACTGAGAGTAGCTGTCTGCCGAGGAATTAACTCGGCAATCCCCAAAGCTTAGTTTGCATTCAATAGAGGTGTTTGTTTTTCAGGTTTAAACCTCCAGACGGGTTGAAGAAATCCCCCAAAAGGGACCACTTGGCAGGTTTTATTTCCTCCCTTGAAATCCCACTGGACGTGGAGCAGGTGGGGGATTGGGAGGGGAGATATTTTGGGGGGTGAGAAGAAAGGTGGGTGGGATGGAGTGTGTCCAGGGGCTGAGTGGTGTGGGAAGGAGGTAACACGGGCTTTAAAGTTCGGGGAGTGGAGCCGCGCTTTCCTGGTTCCTTTCTTGCGAAGGCAGGGACGATAGCTCAGGCTCTCGCTCTTGTTCGTTAAAAATAAATACTACAGAAGTTGGCAGTTTTTGTAGTTTTAGAGAAGTGGAGTCTCTCCAGGATTAACGTAAGAAATGTTGATGTTTGAGGAACTGCTCTTGCTCAACCCGTAAATAAAGTGGAGATGTTGACAGTTTGTCTAGCCTCTGGTAAACGAGAACAAAACCCATTTCATTTCTTGAAGGGCATCAATAATTGTGAGGGTGGGAGAGGGAGGAAGGAGTTTAACTATTAACCTTTATCTGCCATCGTAAATGAGTTGAAACTCGTGTTTCTGAAGCCTCTTTTATGCATTTGCTTTTCTGTTTCCCCCTCTCCGCTTTCCTTTCCTGGAGATGGTGAAAGGTAAATGAAAACGATGATGCTCGCATTAATTGGACAAGCAGGCGATTTTATGGCTCGCCAGTAAAAAATAAACGTCACGGGAAAGTTGCTGTTTGTAGTGCAAGCAGTGAGAAAGTGGTCTGGAGGGTGTGCGTAGCTGGCGGGGGGGAGCGGTAAATCAGCGGTGCTGGCTTCGGGTTGAGCTGTTACTTCAGGGGTTTTTGGTTTTGTGCTTCCAGATTATTCACTTGAAAGCGCCGGAGGACAGTTTGCGGAAGGTAAGAGAGCCTTTCCCCCAACAATTGCATCCTCCGGGGCCACGTACTGCGTGTACCTGAGTATTTGCCTGTTGCTCAGGCCCACAGTGCTGGGAAAATACCGAGCTGTTGCTGGCCATGGTGTGCGTATTGGGAAGTACAGAATTTTGTAGTAAACAGATAAGCTTCTTTTGCACACAGAGGTGTTAAGCTGATGAATTTCTCCTTTCCAAAAAAGGGATATCTTTTCTTTCTTTAATTGGAATGGAGCTTAGGAAAACAGGAGATGAGCTCAATGAAAAAGTTTCTGTTCTGACCATATTTTGGTATAAATTAGGGGAAAAAAAAAAAACATATTCCCTGTACCTTCTTAATTGCTGCTTTCCCAACTGTGTTATGCTACTTTGTGGCATGATTCTTGTCTGAAATGAAATCAAATGACTGTTACTACATCTGAAAATAAAGTATGTGCAGCCACCAGAAGTTTTCTCTTTCCACTTAATGAAGTGAAAGCAGGAAATCTTCAGGAGGAGGCAAGGGTGGGAGAGATAGGGGATCATAAAATTTGGCAGAGCAAGTGATTGGGAGAATGTCTTTGTTAGCTCGTCAGCATTGCAGTTACAAGCAAAATATGCTGTTCCAGTAAATGCAAATTCAAGTAATTTCAAAGGAAAATTGTAAAAATGCTTTCCCATTATTTTTTCTTATGAAGAACAGACTCTTGCACTTGACTGTCATTATTTTGTCATTCTCTTGTCTAGGAATCAGAAATACAAAGACTGAGTAATACTGCTTATTCTCATGAGTTCCTATAGAAATCTGTACAGCACACAGCCTCACTTGAGGGAGGACCTCTTCTCCCCTTCCCTCCCTTTAAATGAGTCCCTGCCAGCAGCAACTGTGTTGATATACTGATCTGAAGGACTCGGGCATGATGCCAACTCAAGCAATTTAAATGACATGGTTAATAGTGTCTCTACTGTCCTTATCACACAGTAGTTGTCTTTAATAAACTCAGTGAACTTCCAGATGATAATCGTGAATGACAAATTAACTCAAGTCCTAGCTCTCCTGTTCAGATGAACTTTGTTTTGCTCTGATTGATAAATAGTAAATGCTAATTGCAGATGAACGATAAGAATTTGCAAAACATGCCTCTCCTGTAAATATGTGATTTCTTTCAGGCAAATAAGAGCCCATTAGATTGTCTGAAATAACTCTGAACACTAAAGTGTTCCCATTGATTCTGCTACTACCAGTGATATTTTCTTAATTTTTTCAGTGGAAATAAATTTATGTGAGGCATTGGATCCTGCAAATTATTCCTTAGCAAACATTTCAAAATAGGAAATAATTTTACATAAAGGAGGTAAGCCACTATAATATGTCTAACAAATTAAAACAGTCTGCAATTCCTGTAAAGCATTTTGGATGGAAGTGAAAATGATTGGTCCATCAATTTCAATTTGAAATGGGTAACCTTTAAGAAGCAGCTAATACAGTTTCAGAGCTGTGACACTGTCAAACAGTAAGCTGTTTCACAATAAGTTTCAAAGTGTTTTGAGCACCTTTAATACTCATACTGACTTTTCTCTTGTAGAATTAAAAGATTACAATACAATCTGAAACTACAGAGGAACAGTCAGAATATTACAATTGACAGTTTAACTGCAAATTTAATGTATGATTCCTTAGATAATGATTTTTATTTTTTAAGAGATTTGATTCTAAAAATATCTTTGCTAGGTCATATCTTCCTGATTTCCAAATCCGATAAACCTTGCCAAAAGCCTTAGAAGTGCTCGTGTTCTCAGCAGCTGTTCAGAGCTTGCTAAAGTATCTAATGTTAATAATAACGTGTTTCATGCCTTATGGTTGTGATTGAAATAGTGTTGTGTGCTTAACTGATAAGTTTGGAAATGCTCTTCTTAATGGTAAAGATTGTATTCTTGAAAATTAATCCAGAAATGCAGATGGCCTAATGTCGTAGGTTTGCTTTCTTGTGGCTTTCCAAAATTAACTCCTTTGATACTAGTGAAAACTAATTAGATTCTGTCTATGTCTTAAAAGTAACAATAGATAAAAATAGTCAATTACTTTCCTAAATCCTTTCTGCAACTGAAGATGTCTGACAGACTTTTTTTTTTTTTTTTTTTACTTTATGTGTCAACAATCATATTATAGCGATAACAAAAGTTGTTTAAGTGAGAGCTTTTGTAGAAGTGAAAGACTCAACCTGGGATCCTACTGAAAACTTATCATGGAGCTCCTACAGCCCAAAGAATGGGACTAAGAAGGGAGTTTGCCTTCATATGTATATTCACTATATGTTAGTTTTGTTGATTTTGGTCATTTCTTGACAGAACATATCTGTTCAGTACATTAAAATTAAGTACTTGTTGGTTCCAAGTAATATTTAAAAGATACTCAGTGATGTGAAGACGCAGTATTTCTAGAAATGCTTTTTAACAGTTGACAGGTCACTCCTCCTTTTTGGATGCTCTGGAACGATGATAATGACTTTCCGATACTCAGGATGTGAAGTTAAAAGCAATCTTCTTTGTTAACCCTTGTAATTTATGAGGTTTTTTTCCCCTGTAGTCCTCCTCAAACCTGATAGCCTTTTCAGTTTTACAGTTGGCCTCATGTTTGACTTCTTTTTTGCTTTGAAGGCTGGGCGGAAGGCATGTTGGGGTTTGCAGTTGTACTATTCTGTGTGGGGCTGGGTGGCTGTGTTTGAAACCATATGGGTGTTAGTTGTCGAGAATTGTTGCCACCATTACTGATTCCTCTTTCTTATTAAAAACAATACTAAGGATCTCTTCATTAGCAATGTATCGCATTAGAAACCACGTTAAGCATCATGTACTTGTATAATGCCATTTAGAAAGATAAGGCTTGTAGAAGCAGTGGAAAGATAAGACTTAGGGTTTGGGGTGTTTTTGATGAAAACTAGGCACATTAAATGCACAGAAAAAGTGCTTAGATTCAGAAAGATTTCCAGATGTAGTGTTTTCTTTCTAAAAATATCTCTCTTTTACATTCCTTTTTTTTGCTGTGTTCAATACTTAGGACCTGAAATTGCTAGCTTGCATAATAAGCACAATCTTACTACTGTGAGGAATGCCACCAGAGTAACTGGAATAATTTTTGGTAAAGCAGTGCCCTGTGTTAGCAGAATGGACTTGGGCCTTGTCTTTTAAGCTCTGCAGGGCAGGGAATTGTCTTCAAAGTATTTTCTGTAAAGTGCCTGGCATGCCTGTGTGTGTCAAAACATGATAAATAATAACAAACAGTAGTTGACAATTTATGTAGATTTTTTTTTTTTAATTATTATTTTGGAATTTGCCTATAGGGGACTTTCTAGCAAAAAGAAAAATGCCAGAGTGGCTTCCAGCTGGGACAACATGTGCTCTGATGGCGAGAGAAGCTTTTAATCGGAACAGAACACACATTTAATCGATAGTATCTCCTGTGAAGCCGTCGGACCAAAACATCAACTGGTGTAAATCAGTGTGTCTCCAGTGAAGTCTGTAGGGACACAGCTGACTTACAACAGATGATGTGAGTGTTCTTTTTGGCTTTAACAATTTTCCTTTAATCTTCTTGCCACTTAAACTTTTACTATGATCTGCCCACATTCCAGAAGTGTGGAAGAAAGATGGGATAACTTTTCCTTACTTTCCTCCTCCTTTAAACCTTTGGTGCCTTTTCTTTTGTGTGATGATGTATGCAGATTTTAGTTATGTATGCTCTAGTCTCTTCTTCAAGCTTGTGAAGGTAGGTGTCCTCAAAATCACACCTGAAAAGGGGTGCCATTATATTCAGAAATTCACTAGTCTTGTCTAGCTTGCCAGATGTAGGTGTACTTTAAATAATTTCCTTGCCATACTGTATTTGTGATTAAAGATTCCTAAATACTGTTGTTGGAAAGCATGTCCTTGGCAATTTGTGCCCTGTGAAGAAGCTTAGAAACATTGCCCCCACATCAATTTCCCAGAATTATTTTATTGTGTCTGCCAAGTGTCTTAATGTTTTAGTTACCGAAATACATCATCCAGATGAAGTAATTGAAATTACTGAGTGTGTACATCTTGTGTGGTGGGAAGACTCAAATGATACTTGGGTAGTAAAGAAGAGAAATAAATTATTTTTCTTTGTCTTCCAAGACTCTAATAAACATTTTTGAAGGCAGTGTTAGTAAACTAGCTCTTGTTAGACATGGGAAAACTGTGTTTGAGTAGAGAGCCACTAATTTTCAAAAGTTCAAGTTAATTCTTGCTCTTTCCTATGGCACCATGATGCCATTTTTGGAATTTCAATATAAATATTTTCAACAAAACTTGCTTTGACAAATAATGCGGAAAAGTAATCAAGTCTTTTAGGTGATTGCCCAAAATTGATGGTTCTGAAGAAAGACGGGACACTTGTGCGTACGTGTGCGTGTGTTTGCATGTGCTCAGATTTGGAAGCGACAGAGAAATCCTAATGCAAACAGCAGCTACGAGGAGAAACGTGATTAACTGCCTATTCATACATTTTTGCTCAAATGTCTTGTCACCCTATGCCCAGTTTTTCCTGATCTTTATAAACTAATAATATCTTCAGTGGGGAAAAAAAAAAGTAATAAGATGAAAATATTGTGCCCAGATGCTGTACTCCAGCAGGTCACATAGAAATGATGTCTGTAGAGCCTGGAAAAGAGTGAATTCCACAAATGGAAATGAGAACACTCAGTTTCCTTTGAACTGACTGGAAAGTTATCTTCCGCATCCCAGCTTGCCAGTTCTTCCAAAGCTGTAAAGGTTCATAGTAACTAAGCCTTTCACCAGCATTTTAATAAAGCAGAAAATACATGTAATTACAACATTTCAACTGACTCAGTAAAGATATGTAGAAAACCAATAATATATGCAATAATTTTAGTTCTTATAGACACTCAGATGTCAACGTCCTTTTTGTTTGTAGTTAGAAAAAGCTTTGGATTGAAATGGGGCTGCAAAAGGGCAAGAGTTGATGCCAAAAGCATAAAATGCACTTCAGAGCCTGTCTTAATTTCATTCTCTATTGGTGATATGGTTTTTGCAGAAAGTGAAAATACTCTTGACAAAACTCTAAACTCCATTGTAAGGCTTTAAGGGTTATAAGGGTGCAACATTTTAAAAGATGGGTCTTTCCAGTATACTTCCAGCTTGTGCCAGAAGACGTGTTTTCAGTCTTTTTTTTTTTTTTTTTTTTTATTTAATCTATTTTATTGTCAGCAATGCTTTTCAGGTCTTAACTTACTCCTAGTGAGGCATCAGCTCCACTTGAGTTATGGCAGTTTATAGCAGCTGGACTGACTTGGGAGCCTGATCCTGCTAATGCAACATTTAGTGAAGTCAGATTTCACAGATAAGCATGTTACAGTAAGGAAAATTGGACTGGTAGATTTTTATCCAAGGATTTCCTAAAAATACAAAATATAAGATGTTTTCATAGGAGAGGGAAGTCCTGTTATTTCACTCTTTTTAATGCTTTTCTGTACAGTATTTACAAATTCCACCTAATGATAAAGAATTAAATGCAATAATCTTACATTGTAGATTGCTATTCCTAATGACGTGTTTAGTGTTATATATAGTTCACTAGTATTTATTTTATCACTGAAAATAATTTGTCTGTTCTGTTCCTTAAGATTATAACAGCAGCTTATGAATTGGAAAATGTTTCTGTTATGTACTTTTAAGTAATCTTTTACCTCTGATGAAATAACATAAGTGTACAAAAAGCAAGAGGTGGATGCTGGGAAGTGATATAGAACACGTAAAAAGAGAAAATACTTTTTTTTGAAGTGGGGATCAATAAAGCTACAAATTATTGCTTTTGTGTGAACTTTGTTCCTAAAGATAAAACCACCCCCAAAGCATTTTTTGTTTTGAAGCTTTATAAGTAGTGTAAAACAGGTGAAGAAATTACATGTTGTGGGTTGCTTTTGTCTGTACTGAGTATTTTTTTAAGGCTAGATCTCAGAGGATTTTGTATACCAACTGAATGATTCTTTATTAACTACAAATCACTCCTGGCCAGTTACGAAAACACCGTGTGATGCCTAGTCATGTAAGGATGTAAGGGTTTTGTTTTGAAGTAAACTTTTTTTTCTTTTCTTTTTGCTTCTGTGTTACAAACAATTTGATTTGTATGTAGGACACACTACACTGAATAGCAGTACACCCAAGTCTGGTAGGTCGTGAGTTTTATCTTTCCACCTTTGCTCTGCAGTCATGCTTGCACAAAAGTGTCGGTGTCCAGCTATATGAATCTCATTGCAGTGGGAGGGGGAGCAAATGGGATGGTGCAGGCAGAAAGCTGTTAGCGTGGGAGTGCTCGCAAGATCAGAGCCTTGCATCGTAAATTGGCCCTCATGATTTGAAAATGAAAGCATATTAATCTACAAGCTTAAAAATAGTTACCCTTAATTTAGATACCCATTGAGGGTACTGAAGCCTCATAAGTGCTCTTCTGCTGTGACTTTGTATTCTGAGTTACCTATTGTGGAATTTACTAATGAAATAATAATAATAAAAAGAAAACTGATCAAAGCAATTGTTAGAAATGTCACTATTTGATAAGATCATCCGCTGAAAATAAAGGGGGAAATGAGATCTGACAGAGGTAAAACCAGGTAAATAGCTTTCAGCTCTGCTTTTGTTATTGAAAAAGAAAGAGAAACAATAGGTGCTGTTTAGAGTCAGAAGCTGCCCTTGTAACCTCTGCTGCTCTTAAAATGCCTGAAGGTTATTGCATGGTTCATGGTGGCTTTTATGCTTGCAGTTCAACTTTTAATTTTCTAACAAAAGGAGATGCTGTAGCAGCCTGCTGATAAACACCATGCAGAACAATCGGGGAGAAACGGAAAAATCCCTTTATTCCTTCTTTCCAGTTACTGAAGTATACTGGCATATTTTTAGCAGAAAGAGAGAACACTGCCTCCTATGTTAAACTGCCAAAGCTGGAGACTGATTTTGAAAAAGTAGGAATATTATTTCCCTGCCCATAGCAGGGGGGTTGGAACTAGATGATCTTATGGACCTTTCTAACCCCAACTGCTCTATGATTCTATGAGGATGGGATGTCCATTTGCACTCAGTAGCCCCAGCCCAAACAAATGTTTTGTTGCATGCTGTTATGGGGAGTGATCCGAACGTCCACAGGGGCTGTACCTATTTCAACAAGATTTCTACTTCTTGCTGCACTAGCAAAATTGTGTAGCCTTAAATCCAGCATTCTCAGCATCAAAACTCCATCTGCCTGCCCAGAAATCTTCCTGCTGAGCATGAGAAGCGCCCTTTCTCTGCAAGTTGTGAAGCAGTGCACAGTCTTCAGTAAGTAAGACAGACGAACTTCAACCAGAGCTTTGGTACTGTCCTTACATGTGCTGCTTGAATTTGTTGGTGGTGTTTAGAGCGCTGCACTTGCTGTGGTGCATTGTACTTGGATACTGGTAGGATCAGAGAAGGGGTCAACTTCTGAAGGTATTGTTTCCAGTGCACCTGAAAGTAATGGAATGTAGCAGTTTCAGGAATGTACACCTGTGAGTATATAATAAGAGAGCATCTGTGTATTTTCACCCCTGACATTCAGATCAAAGGTCCCCTAGGTGGTTTTGTGGTAAGAAAAGGGAAAGGGGCCACATGCCTTACCAACTCTGACCTGTCCTATTGCTCCTTGTTTTCAAGTTTTCACTAGAAAGTCAGCCATGAGCCAGCTTTGATGAGGTGGCTTACTTTCAGGGGCTCACTTAATGCATATGGATATTCTGTTCAAAAAGTGGCAGATTTAGGTCTCAGTGGTTAAAAGAAGAAATGTTATCACAAGTGCTGCCATTTAAATATCAAAACTGATGCCCAATCTTGCACTGGACGGTGCTGGGATATTGTTGAAAGCGCTTAAAAAACCCATTGTGTTTTGAGGCAGTGAGCTGACTCCTGGATGACTGATGGTAGAAAGGCTGACAAGCTGAGAAACATCTTCAAGCCTTTACAAACACATACTTGCTTAAGCATCTTCAATCCTTTACAACTACATGCCAGCTAAAACAAAAAGCTGAGGGGGAGCCTGTCTCTTGCCTTCCAGCTTGCTTACAGTTAAAGGAAATGTATCCAAACCAGAGGAGGCTCCCCCCAGCCCTGGAATTTGATTAATTAGTCATCACTTTCAGCCGGCTCATTAAGTAGTTTTTCTTTTCTTACTTGGGCAAATGAAAAAGGTGATTACACCTAGGAGAAACAACTTCACCTGCTAAATCTTCCTCTAGTGTTAAGCACAGTTAAAAAAATTACTTTTAATTTTAGATTTAGAGTAGGTAAAACTATGTGTGCTTTCTTTTTACATAGGTTAAGTGGAATTGTGCTGGTACATATTTGTATCAATAATGTATGCTATTGCACGTGGCAGTATTTCTTATCTTTAACTGAATTTGCTTAACTCAGAAATACTTTATGAAGGCAGAGAGTCTCTTAATGTCAAATTTTTGCTTGCTTCTGTGAAACATTGAACTTGATTTCTGTATAACAGAGGTACTTTACATGAGAGTCAAAACTGTCGTCACCGGTGGTTTTCTACTTCTGTTGTGTTAACATTTTGGTCACGATAGACGTTTTGGCAGCTTATGATATAATTTATCTTGTTGCTTCAGTGCTGGGGCTTTGTCAGCAACAGGGAATTTCAGGAAGAATTTTCCATTGGCTCAATAAAGCCAGCAGCAGCACTGTGAGAATTTTACATGGAAATCTGAGCGTGGATAAAGCTTAAGGGAAACTACTTGTATTTCTGATTTTGGGGCACATTTGGCAAGGGGTAGTAAGCCAGGGGTGTTCGGTGACTGGTCATCAAGAGCTTAGCTTGCTGTCTGTGCTCAATGCGTGTAAGGCCTCTTGCAGTCTTTTCACAATGTGTTTTGTAAAGTTATTAGCACTTTGATAATACACATTTTTTTTTTCTCTTTCCCTGTGGTCTCGCAGCTTCAGTTTTCTCTGGATGAATTCCTGGGATACAATGTTTGCTCACTGTACTTAGGCCTGGGAAATCAGTATCTCACTAGGTGATAAAGGCTGTTGTTCAGGCAGTTTGATTTAAGATACTGTTTCTGAGATTGTCAGAGTATCTTTCTGGCTTGCTTTATTGGGATTTATTCCACAGAAAAGCACAAGCTGAGTATAATTTGCAAATATTTACTTTAGTTGCACAGTTTTCACAGTGTGTTCTCCCAGTCAAAGGGTGGGGAAAATATGCAGTAAGGCCTGTGACACCATTTCACACAACCCATGGCCACATGGTTTTATTTTATTTCTGCTTTCTGTTGGCAGGCACTAAAGGAGGTGCTAATTCGTGGCCTGCTAATTTTGCTTAGAAGGTCAGTTCAGCCATCAGCCCAAAAAAGGGTTACCAGCCTTGCTGCTGTCTATGGCAGCTGTGGTGCAACAGCAGTGCACGCTGCTATGATCACGAGGCTAGACACTTGTAATGCCCTGCAGTAGAGCCTGCAGCCCAGTTTTGTCCTTCGCTTACCCACTGCCTCTCTGGAAAGGAGCACCATGGTTGCTTATTAGCCGGTGGTGCTGTATGCTTGCTGTTGACAGCCTTCTATGTTTGTGAGGGGTTAGCAAGCTATGAAACAGTGACTTGATTTTAAGCTGGTGCTGCTATGTGTGTTTCGAAGCTACATGTTAGGACCGAGTTACTTTAAATGTGAAGCTTTGGTCTGAAGGATGTTTATCTTCAGATGCTAATCTGTTTAATTTTCCCACTGTGACAGTGGCTACCAGCAGGGGTGGTGAAATGTTTACCTACTGGACCCTGCCCTAGCCCTTTGGGTTTCCTTTTAGCCCATCCTTGGTTGATCAAAGTGGCATTTTTCCAAAAGGTGCAGGTCCACAACAGCTTCAGCGCTCTCCATCCAGTTCCTGCCTTCTCCCTGCCTTTAAAGCTGGTTCACAGATGATACCTTATGAGCCACCTTACAGCTCTCAACCTGCAGACTACGCCACAGAAAATCAAGTAGCTTTCTGCAGGGTTATCTCCCTGAGCTGGCTTTTCATGGGAGTGGACATGCTCACTGTCAGCGGCAAAGATGATGTGGGGGCAAACAGCCTGCACAAGGGTAGCAGTAGCACAGCCGTAGTGTCAATGCAATTTAGTTCCCTTGAAAGTGTTGTAAAAAACGCAGTTTTTCCCTAGCACTGTGGCTATTACATGTATTTCTAAGCAGGAAAGCCTTTTCATTGTTTCATCACATGTCTGTACACATGAGAATGAGACAAAAGCTAGGGACGTTTTTATGCATCACTTTTAAAGGCACAGAGAGGTGTGGGGGGGTAAGGGATTTAAATGTTATCAAAATCCTTGTGCTTGCCAGTGATTGAAAGCTGGCCTGTATTGTCATATTATCTTTCTTTATGTTAGGAGATAATATATTAGTATAGCAATTTTCAAACTAGGAAACTTAGACCCAAGGAACAAGGGTGCAGTTATTCCGGCTCTATGCCTCTCTTCATTCCTGCTCTCTGCAAAAGACTTGGCAATACCATAGCAGGCATTTTTTGGCTGAAGCAAGGAGTCTATTTGCAGTATTTACGTAAATATTTCTTTCTTGGAGGAAATGCCACTCACTGTACTTCATACTTAAGGTGATCAGCCAGTGGGAGAAAATGAGTTTGTTGCTCTTTAGCTTGCTAAAGTAAATAAACTACTTTCTGCTTACGATTTTGCCTTTAAAATATTTTTAAATATCAGATTATTTTTTTATCTTACTTTCCCCTTCAAAACAAGGCTAAAGAATTTAAGTAGGAACTGTCTGAGTCTGGAATTGGGAATGCTAATTCTTTTATTAAATCTATTTGCTTATTTTGGTTATCAGCTGAAGAATTGGGGGAAAAAAAATCAAAGCCTCAAAACCAGTGTGTATGACATGCATAATTTAAAAAAAAAACAACAAAAGTCTAGTTAAAATATGTTGACCTGACAGTTGCTGAAGTTTTCATATAGCTCTTGATATAAGTGATGTTTAAAGCCAGCAAAAATAACTAGTGAGATAGAGAGTTCAAGGAGAGGAGGAAAAAGTCCCCAAACAACTTGGAGAGAAAGGTGGGTTTTGATATAAAAATTAATGCCGCAACAAGCATAATGCCTTCTGTCTTAAGAGTAATGTTAAAAACGGTTTGTTAAAATTTCATCCTCAAAGGGGCTTTGTTATATTCCAGTTATTCCTGGGATAAAGTGATTTTTATGTCTTTTTCACTTATATTTAAGTGGGATTTCTCTCAGATAAACAAAGTAACACACACTCAAAGACTCTTTCTGCCTCATTTAAACACCCCACCTTATCAAAACTCCATTTCCATGAGTGATGGATCTTGGCTCTGGATGGGAGACTGAAGTATTCAATTACCTTATTTTCATGTGCTAATGAAGCAGAATGTGGCTTTAGGGGGTTTCTTTTCAGCAAGGTAGCCTGTTTGGTTATGCACATGCTGCCTTCTTATGTTTCCTTCCACGTCTCTGTCTACACTCAAGCGGTGGTCTTAATGGGCAACAGTGGCTAATCCGTCTGCGGGACAACAAGCCTTGGCCTTCTTCAGCCCAGCGGGAGCAGCCCTGGCCTGTAATTAGCGGAGCCATCAAGCCAACTGTTTGGCTCGAAATGACTTCTTTTGGCACCTCTTACAACAACTTTATATGCTGAAAATCCGTGAAGGTTGGTTTTGTTTTTCTCAATTTTCTTTGCATCACAGAGTGTTGATGTGAGCTCTGAAATCCTCACGCCAAAATGCAGCAGGCTTGTACTCCGGTAACTTCATTTCTCCCCAAAATGGGAAATGTACATTTTAAATGTTTGCTGTTAATTTGTTCAGCTGAGCTTTAATGTGCAGGTACATTTGTCACTCAGTCAAATCGTAGAATCATAGAATGCTTTGGGTTGGAAGAGACCTTAGAGATCATCCAATTCAAACCCTGGGCAGGGCCACCTTCCACTAAACCAGGTTGCTCAAAGCCCAGTCCAGCCTAGCCTTGAACGCTGCCAGGGATGGAGCAGTTACAGCTTCTCTGGGAAACCTGTGCCAGTGCCTCACAACCCTCACAGTGAAGATTTTCCTCCTAATTATTTAATCTAAATCTTCCTTCTGTCAGTTTAAAGCCATTCCCCCTTTTCCTATCACTACATGTAAGGAAATCCCTCTCCAGAATTTCTGTAGGCCCCCAAATGGTAAAGGCAAATATTTTTTGTATCTATGTCATGCTGCTGACAATAGAGGAGAGATTTTTATGTAGTTTGTGAGCTCTTCAATACTGGCACTCTCGTTGGCATCTTCTGCTTTACTTCAATGAGGGGTCCTGATTTAATAGCTGGGATCATTCATATCTTGAAATTAAGCTTTTGCTTAGTGCTTGGCTAAAACAGGACATTGTGTTCAATGCTTCACATGATAGCTCCTTAGCTGCAGTTACACATCCTTTTAGCACTGTATAATGAAAATTAACACGTTGTGGGGGTTTTCCTAGCAACTATATGCTAGGAATTACTGTGTCAACTTCACCACAATGGATGATGGAAGGAAATAACCATCCAGCAGTTACTCACTGCCAGTTATGAAGTTGAGGAATTGGAAAAAGGCAACCAATTTCCCTTTTTTTTCTTCCCCCAAAGAATGAAATGGAAAAGTATACTGAAACATATCCAAGTTCAGTGGGTGGTGTTTTGGTTTTGTCGCTTTTTGTGTGTGTGTGGAAACTTCTAAAGAAAGTGAAGAGCAACTTAAATAACTTTTGTAGGTGTAAGAATAACCAGCATCAGTTCTCCTGTAAAGCATTAAGATGAGGAGCAATACTTTAAATAGATTGTAAATTACATTTTTTCCCTCCTAAGATTCACGAAGAATGCTCTTAAGAATTACACAATGTTGTAATGAATCTCTGCTCCCACTAACTGATGGTAACTAGTAAGTAAAAGGAAGAAGTGTAATAGACACTGAGCAGCAATGCAGATTTTTTTTAGTTGCACCATGCTGCTGGGTATCCTGGATTTTCCTGAAGGAAAAAATACAGAAAAGCAACGTATGAAAACAAAAATGGAAACCCTTGGATATTATCTTGAGATAATCTTTCACAAAGATCCTGAAGTAAGTGTGATGGTAAAGTCCTGGCATGAATTAAAACAGGTGAAAAAAAGTAGGAGGCTGGTAATAATAGTCCTCAGCTCTCAGCCTGGAGGAGATTCCTATTTAAGTGGAGCTTTAAAAAATTGGTATTGGGAGTGGTGTGTATTTAGGCAGAGAGAGATCAAGAAGCATCTGTGATAAGTGGATTTGCCTGGCCAGTGGGCTGAAGTTGTGTGTGTTAAGGCTGTTGGGGAGATAACTTGAGAAGTATGCAAGAAAATTGTGTAACTTAACACACACTGTACTTTGTGGCTGAAGTATGTAGCAACCCAGATTTGATCAGAGCAGTGATGTTACCACTTCTTCATGGAAACAAAGATCCTGTTCTGCTGAACCCCTTGAATAAGGCTTTCATGCAAACACCCAGGATATTCACCTTCTGTGAAGGAAATTGCTGGCATGCCCACCCCTCACCTCTGCAGCCTTCCTCCTCTTGGGGGTGGGAGAATTTCCATGCCTCTTCCTAATCTGTTGGATATCCTCTCTCCAGAGTGAGCTGAGGGAAAATAAGGTGTAGTGGTTAACTCTGCAGTCACTGGCTACCTTTGGCAGCAAGAGATGTATACTGTGGTCTGAACCAAGTCGCAGCAGCATTTTTATCCCTTAAATTTGTGGGAACAGTGTTGTGCTCATTAGCTGGAGTTGAATAAAAGAGGTTTTTGTGATTAATAACTTAGTTTGCCAATATGTGCTGTTCTGGAAAGCAAAACAGTTAACTTGGTTATGAATTCAATTTGTTGTTCTGGTTAAGAGCTGTGAGTTTTCAGTTGCAACTTTTTTAAGCTTATTATTTCTTTAATTATTCTGAAAGTGCAGCGTCTCAGAACATCTCTTTCAACATATAGTATGTATTTTTAAAAATACACAGAGTTTCTTTGGGAACCGTTGATGGAACATACTTTATTTCACATTGCTTAACATTATGAATTAGTCCTGAAACATAACTTTTTCACTGCAGAAAAACACAAACAAACAAAAGCAACCAAAAAAACCCTCCTGCCTTCTTAACTGGTTTTGAGACAATTCTCATCCTTCTTTCCTCCACATCCTTTTCTGTGTTGCTTTCTTGGATCCAAGTTAGTGGAGTGTCTGGTATTTCTGTATGGCTTGAATTTACTGAAGCAAACTTAGCAGAGTTTTGCGGAGTGGGGGGAGAAAAAGGGGAAGGCAATGTAGCAGAATGTTTTCTGACTCAAAAAAGTAAATTTGCTTATAGTGCTGCACTTGAGCTCGGCAAGAGCAGATAACTGACATGCGTTTGGAGCTGATAGCAAATTAAAAATGAACTACATGTCTATTTTACAAAAGTGTATTACAGAATAAAAAGACCATTTGTTACTTTAGTTACTTAGGCTGTTAGCTTATTTCCCAGGTGTTTTTCAGTTGATGGCATCTCACTATAGTTTCTAATTTTACCTCCTGTCTCACTTTCTGGTTCTCATACACTAGCATCTTGCTGCACCATTTTTTGTTGGTAACATTGCAGAGGCCTTTATTTCCATGAGCATGTTTACTTGAGCTTTATAGAAATTTGTAAACTAGTTTGGTTTGGAAAACTCCTCTCAGAAAAACTACGTTTTTAAACACTTTCTTCTTTAGAATGACGATAGGAAAGAAGAAGGAAAAAAAAAAAATGATGGTAGAGGTAACATCTTCTACATTACTTCATATTGAGGAGAAATATTGAGTTTGCTTTCCAGTGAAATGTGTTTTGGGGACTGTGGTATATGTAGCTTTGTGTATTTAAATGCACATAATTTCTAGGCATCAATTTTGTGTGAGAGGCAGTTATCTTACTGAATCTTACCTCACTATAGAGGGAAGTGTGAAAAGTTTATGATCATACAGTGTAACTTTTGTATGTAATATGCATATACAGCATTACCACCAAAATTAAGTACTGAAATGCAGTATTCGGTGCCTAACAGTTCGTAAGAGATTTGTGTGTATTGTTACTTTAGAGATGCGTAGACTAGTAGTCCTCTTTCTGCTTGGTTACATTTAATGTAAGGTTTGTCTCTGCTAAGAAATATAAAGCCAGCAGTCTCAATAACCAAGCAAGACCATGAAGAATTGAGAAGAATATACAAATACAGCAAAAGCTATCTCAAGAAGTCTGCTCCCCAGTGAGTTGATTACAAACCAAAGATTAGCATTTAGCTCATGCTGCTGTTTGCATAGCATTACTCTTATGGAGACATATAGTGCCATTGAATTCTACTGTGGCAGCATAGACATGTGTCTTGGGGAAACCGAAAGCATTTACAGTTAAAAACCCATGCCACTGCATTAAACTTGCAAACCTTCATGCATAAGTAATCATAAAGCCATGCTTTAGGCTGTTGTGTGTTGGATTTCACTTTAGCTTCTAAGTTACGTTAAGGACCTGAGCAAGTAAAGCCGCAACAGTAGCCTGTTCTTGAGGTGACCAGAACATGGTAAATGTCAGAAATCCACATCTGAAATAAGAGGTCACATGCTCTTTACCAAGCCCAGACAAAGAAAAAAGGCTCTTTGATGTGGCTGTAGTGTAGTATCAGCTTTGTCTCTAACAAGACCTCTGTGCTACAAACTTTATTTGTGTATAAAAGGCTGTGCTGTTAGGTGGAAGGGTTGATACAGGCTTATCCTTCCTGTTGTCTCCACCCCCATCTGCCTTCTGCACCTCTCGGGTGATCTCTGTTTTGGCTGGCTAAAGTCTCAGCCAGCTAGTCATCATCCCGGCCCAATCACCTAAAAACCCTGGATAATCCCATTCCAGTGTATAAACCAGAGCAGCCATAACAGTGATAAACACTTGCAAAACAGCTGCTTATTGCAGGCCTGCATCCACTGGAGATGACTGCAGAGGCAGGGGGACCTCAAACAGTGCTGCACAAAGAGCCACACTTCAGATAGCAGATGCTATTTTGGCGTTTCCCTCTAGTTCCCAGCAAATACAGCAATTTCTGTACCTACTGCGGTTCATACTTTTGGTGAATATGTACCCCTTGTTAATATTAGCAATGCCTTTCACCCCACTGCTACTTCTAACCCTTTCTGTGCCTGGGTCAAGGCCTACCTAGTGAGTACTTAAGAGTCCCTCTTTCATGCTTTCCTCTTTCAGTCTTCCTTTGCCCAGGCCTTTTGTCACTGTAAAGGAGCTATAGTTATGGTATACGTGATCTGGCAGCAAAAGACAGAACAGTAGTGCTCTTCCAGTCAAAATAGTTAACTAATTAGGTTTCTGCACAGAGAGATGTGAATATGGTAAATCTTCCAATACTGTGTTGCAGACAGTGGATGTGGTAGGAAAATGGTAAAGGCTGAAATAACTGAAAGCCTCTAGTGCGGCAGCTTCGCTGCCCTTCTGCTGTACTCTTTTCTTGCTTCCCCTGTCTTTTAAGTAACTTTATACTTTGAAAAAAGGGTTAGGTATTCTGCTAGGGAAGAAATGTCCTTCTAGTCACATTAATGTAGTAATTAAGCTATTTCATGGATTGTTGGTCCTTGTACTTCAGCTATGAAATGGTGTTGGCTGGTTTGAGGAGGCCTCAACTTGTACACATAGTTATCACTTGTGTTAGAGATGCATATGAGAAGGTTTTCACTTCCTTTGGGGTCCAGGCTGTCTGTAAAGATGTCAGAAAACGGGATTTAGCAGTTAGTTATAGAACATGTTTGATTTGATTATTGAAAGGTAAAGGGGTTCCACATACTGTCAGAGCAGAATAGCCACCCTCATGGTGGATGCATTGGTGTGCTTTCTTGGTGCAGTAACTTGGGGTACTGTAGGACAGAAGATTGACACTGTGAGCCCTGCCTTTCCCAATCCCCACTTCACCCAGAGGTGGACCACAACACAGCAGGGCATCAGGCTTGCACTGGGAAAACACTGATATTTCCAATTCTGTCAATGCAGCGCTGGCTGCACTGGTGTATGAAAGTCTTTAGTGACCAGTTACGCAGTGTAACTGATAGCATAGCTGTAGTTGAGAAAAACACACGTTTGGACTGGAGGAAGGAGCTTGAGCACTGAGCTGCCTTTTACAGCTGCCATTTTGCTGTGGAGCGTATTTGAATGAGAATTGAAGGGTGAGATGTGCCTGGAGATCCCTCTTCCCACCCCACAGACTTATGCTAGCATGCCAGGTAGAGCATTGTGCTCCTGGGCTAAAATGCAGTCTCTTTTTATTAATCTTCTGTTATTTTTCAAAACATACTGCAGAGTATTTACCAGGTCGTAAAAAATACGCTGTGAGAGTTACCATATATAATTGCCTCTGCCAGAATGAAAAAAGTCATCTTTGTGAAAAGTGTATCTAGAGGGGACTCAGTTGCTTTGGGTTTTGATGTTATGATGTGTATGTGCTCCCTTACGGAAGCTGGGATAGCACAATTAAGCTCCTAGTGTAAATGAGTGGAAATTCAGCTCTCTGAAAGCAGTTTGGTCAGTTCTAGATCTGCTCCACAGGCACTTCAGATCACAAATCACATGAGGAACTCCTCTTTCAGGTATTATCCTGGGAATTGTTCTTTCATGGATCACAAATTCGGCTTTTCTTTTAGGCCGGGTAAGGAAAAAAAAGGAACTGATAGAAGTGGCTTATTGTTAGCCATGAAGCAGCTGTTACCTTGTTTGTCTTTCAGATGAAGAAAGCATTGACATTTTTTTCCCCTCCTTATAGATTGATGAGTTGAAGCAGTCCTTGGAATTTTACTATTTTCAAAACAAAATATTTGACCTGAAAGGTAATATTTATAGCAGGCAGCTAATAGAAAACACGCTTGCCCTCTCTGTCTCTCTGTGTCTCTTGTCTATGTGTGTGTGCACACTTTGGGTTCCCTCCTGGGCCTGACCTCTGCTGCACGCACTGCAGCTTCATTGACTTTGCCTTCTATTCCCTTCTCCTGATAAATGAATCACTGGAAGCAGCGGGGCTCGGTATGTGGGGAAGCAGGATGCAGGAAGTTCATGGCAGTCCCGTGCCATTCTGACCTGCTGCAAATGTCCCCTCCTGCCGGAGTGATGGATGGTGCAGGGCTTCTGCGTCAGTCACTTGTGAACTCCGAAGGTCACTCAAGAGAACATATTCTCCCTTTGGAAAGACACCCTGAAGGGATGTTGATTTAGTGACATCTAGCAAGGACTGACCCTGCCAGTCAGTGCAGTAATGCTGGAGCAGGGGATGGTGTTAGCTTTGGGTCACTGAATCTGAAACAGGAAGATACAAAAGCTGGACTCTGTAAAAGCCCTCCTCCGGGTTGCTGATTGGATCTGGCAGGTGGGAAGGGGTTATTTTGGATGAGGTATCTGGCTGAAAGAGCAACTGCTGTCCCAGCTCTCTTGTAGCAGCAAGTGCTTTGCATTTAAGTGAAGCTTTCTCATTTGCTTGCAGACAGGCACTCTCCCTTTTTTTACTCAAGGAAAAATGTTGGCGGGACAGTAGGATCTCTAGGGAGCTTAAAAATGCCCATGTAATTAGAAATGGTGCCTGCAGTTTTTTAGGCTCCAGTTTCCTGTGAAGTTTGGACTTGAACAAACCTATTTTTCTCATGTTTGACCCCTGTTGCATGTCAATAAATCTGTATGGTTCAGTGAGGATTTGCTGTGATGAGGGGTGGCTCGGTGGGATTCAAGGTAGGCAAAGAACAGGCAGTGAGATGCCTACACAGTTAAAATAAATACAGGGGGATGGAAGCAAACCAGGTGCAATGGCAGTGTTTGGAGTGATGTGGGAAGAACACAGGCTGAAACAAATACAGTTCTGGTATCCCTTCTCAGCCCCTACCTGAAATACAGTGTCAGTGAGCATACCATTGAGGTATTCATAGTACCGTAGCCTGGCCAGTGCTGTAGACTTACCATATATTTGAAAATGCATCCTGTTTTTTCCAGCCAAAATTACTGATACGCCAAACAGCAATGGCTTTACAAGAGTCCTGAAGCTGGAGACCTGAGAAGAAAATCCAGCGTTCCTCAAACATCATGAAATTCCAGTTTTCAATTCAGCCACTGCTGGTTCAGAAATAGAGATTTGTACTCTGGGCAAGCTGAAATTTGAGTGAATTTAAGCTGAATATTTATTAAAGCTCTATTTAGATTGGGCTGTGATGAGGCTGGATTTCAGAGCTACAGGCTGCAATCAACACTCAGTAGGAGGTTATTTAGATTAAATACCAACTGTCTTGGAATGGTGGGAAAAGTTTCAGACAGAAGTTTTATTTACTGTTTTTTTGGACATAGTTGGGCTTGCAGTAAAATTTCAGGAATTCTGCTGGACAGATAGTTTTCCTCCTTGAAGGAGCATTCTTTTTGTACTGTAGTGCTCTTGAATTGAGCTACTCCCTTACATACTCTCAGATGGATACAGTTGATATCCAATTTCCTCTTCTCCTTTATCTCCTTACTGTGAGATTGTAATCAGCCTTTTGCTTTCTTTCAATCTGTTTTGGTGGGTTTTTTTTTCCATTTTCCCAAGAGAAAAACAAGACAAGAACTTCTGGTGGGGTGGGGTTTCCCCCCCCCCCCCCCAATTTCATCATTTTTTCTTGACTTTTTTTCTCTTCTCCCTCTTTCATTCTTCATTTTTTGTGTTGACCTTCCTTCTCGCCTTTCCTTTTCCTGTGTCCTATCTAAAGGGTGGGCTTGCTCCTCCCTTCTCATCTACTCTTTTATTTTTGAAAATAAGAGTGATGACTGACTGTTTTTTCCCCTCATCCTTTATCTACTTGTCCACACCTGTTTCTTTCACTCTGGCTTCCTTCAAGTTTTAGCACGTATTTTCTCTTGTTCTGCCTATTGCTTTTCATTTCTCCTCTGTGATTACGCCGGATCCCATGGTCCCTCCTCTCCTCCTTTCCGAGCTGCCAGCCTGGGGCTTGCTTCCTCCTGTCCAGCCGTGACAGAAGACTTTTGCAGCTTGGCTGAGCAGCCCCTGCTGCTGTTGTGGTGTTGCAGAAGCACTCGTGCCTTTCCGTTTCTCCAAGCCCAGCAATGTTTGGTTTGAGTGCTAATGTGATTTGCATTGTTTTATTTTGGGGTCAGCCCTTTCAATAGCTAATGCACGGAGGAAGCACCATAATGACTATGTTTCAGTGCTAGGCTTGAACTGCAGAAAACAGGGTCCGCTGACTTACTTTCAGAATGAGTGCACAGTGTATAAAAATCACAGAGAGGAAAAATGATACTCATGCAGTTAATGTCCCTGTAAACAGAGTGAGTGATTCCATAAACAAATGTGGCAAGCACCTCCCTGAAATTAAGAAAAATGCATGTTTCCTGTAATACTGCTTAATGTTTATATGGAGTCTCTTGTCTGTTTCTGGCTCCATAAAGTGAGCAATACAAAATACTGGTAATTATAGTTAGACTACTAAGGATCTCCAGCCTTTCTCACTTAGGCAAGTAAGTGAGATTTCCTGTTTCTCATTGTCATATGGCTACCATGATGGAAGTATTGTGTACAATTGCTAATTTTATCTATGTTTTTTCTTTTTTTCCTTCAAGGCATTTTCAATTGCTGTAAAGTTTTCCTGAAATTTGTTTTACTAATTGGTGTCTTTCTTTTGCCTCAATTGCTTTTCTTTGTATTGGAGCTTGGAGATTCCAAGTGAGACTGTGCTAACCAAAGCACTCAATGGAGCTACACAGTCATTGTCAGAGAGCACTGTGAAATAAATCACTGCTTAAAGGGCCCTGGTCGTAATGGGCTAAAAGAAGCTTTTCTCCAAACGCCACAGGCACAGGTGTGCTCTATACATCAGCAGAGAACTGGTTGGAAGGTGGAGGTCTTGCAGGCACAAGCTAATAGAAAAGAGTCAAATGTTACAACAAAATTAACTGGTCCAATGACCAGTGCTTAGCAGATGGATACAAAGTTGGCACAAAGACCAAAGTATTTTATCTGTAGATGTGCAGTCTGCCAGGCTAGTGTGTGAAGCATGGTACTGCTCAGTGTCAGCTCAATAGCTAAGTGAACCCCTACATGCTCTTGTGTGAGATGTGCCGGACAGGCTTGGCAACTGGCATCCATTCCGCATGTTAGAAAAAGTGATGCAGACTTCATACAGTGCAAATACTTTCCATTAATAATTTCAACAGCATTCAATAATACAAATATATAAAATTTATTAAACTCAAAATACTGGAAGCTTTTGATCAGAATGTCCTCAAGCTCAGACTGAAACTATCTTGTTTGATTTTCCAGTAGCACAGTGAAACCAAATACTCATTAAATCATTGTAATAGTATTTAACATCCTCATGTATTCTAAGTAGTCTAAAGAAGTTTTTGTTTCCAGCAAAATAATTTCACCAAACTCACATTTATAATTTGAACTTTGCTAAGTAGGTTAATCAAATTATACTTGAATATCTGAACCACAGACACCCTGTCAGTTGTGCAAAGCTTTCTAGTTACGCTTTCAGGTCTTAAATCCTACTTATTCCTTTTTCCATCTTGCTCAGCATATATATGCTGTAAAGCTTGAAAAGCTTGTAGCTCTTTACCAGAAACCACAGGTGAGCAATCTTAAGACACATAGCACACTTTTAAATAGTGTCTCCTGCAAACCCTTCGTAGTGTTTAAACATGGGCTGCTTCCTTACTGCATCTGTCTCATAATGAGCTTTTTGGGAAGAGTCTCTTCTATACACAGTTTCATCTTCATATCATGGCAACAAAAAGACTGGAAATACTCTTGCTCTTTAGTTCAAAAAGATGTCAAAAGTCATTGGAAAATTAAAAGGTAAAGAACATAAGTGAAAAAAGATTCAGAGTTCCTCAGCTCATGTAGCACTCTAGTACCAAAAGTGCTAGAAGTGCAAAGTAGTTAGCAGTGAGCTTCTCATAAGTTGTTATCTGCAGGGTAGAGAGAGACTAATCTTTGGCTGGTGTGCATTGACTTATGCAGCTTCCGCTTTCCAGGGTGCTTCCTTGCAGAAGCTGTGGCCAATATGGCAAGCCATCTCTGACAATGCTGGATTACGGTGATTTAGGAATGATGCCTAGCGTTCACAAAGCAGCAGCCACCACAGGAATGTGTAACATGGCAGCTTGGGTTTGTAAGCAATTGGCTCCACATTTGCAGGAGATGCCAGTTAGTGCACTTCCATTTGAAATGTTTAAACAGAATGTTAAAGGAGTTCTGGATTTTGTGCCAGGGTCTGTGAGCACCCTCCCATGTACTCCATCAAAATTCCCCGTGAGGAAGGCTACCTTAGGAGATGTGCTCTAATGCTGTTGTAACATCTCTACATGCAGAGAATTCAGCATGAAACTGTAATTAATAGTGTTATTAAAATGGACAATCAGCCTCAAAATTCAGGCACACAACTTAGTTGCTAAGTTGCTAAAAAGATTGCACATCAACAGTAGAGTAAAAAAAAAAATAATCCTATACAATAAATGCTATTTTCTCTTTTGCTAATCTGAAGAGGAACATTCCCATTCTTCATGTAAACAAGGCAACTGTAGTTAACCTCCTATTTTGGATTTCATCAGTACAACACAGAGTTTGTTTTCCAAAATCTAATAAAACGGATGGGAAAAATTCTTTGTAACTCATTAAACTGAACTCTAATATATATAATTTAAAATGTGGTTTCTCTGCTTCTACAAGCTGTTTGCATGCTATGCTAGACTACTGGTTTAGGATCTCTTAGACTGAGAAAGAGTGAATAGCAAAGCGTGTTTTTCTCCAGTATAGGGGTGACTCTCCAAGCAGAGATTTCTGTCACCACAAAGAGAATTCCTGAGAAGGCCCAAGGCTGCTATTTATTGTGGAAGCCTCTGAACCTAAATAATAGTTCTGCAGATTGACCATAGAGGTCCCAAATTGCTGCTTCGCACTAATTCCCAGGAGAATATTTCATATCTCAGCTGAAAACAAAACTCAAATTTTTCTGTTCCATGGGTTTCTCCAAGTAATGTAATCAGGTTGTGTCCTTGTCCTCTCTTGCAAGTTTGGTCCTAGGTTCTGGCTCTGAACAAATGGCGGAATTGCAATCAGGAATTTTCAGTCATGAGATTTCAAGGCAAGGTTATGAATTAATGCACATTTTTAAGATATTGACAATTTCACAGTGTGCACAAAAATCACACAAAGACAATTTATAGCTTATCACTTCCAGCATTGTTAGGAAAGTTTTATGTGGGCCTGAATTTGTTTCTGAACAGCACAGTCTCTAATATTAAGTGTCATAGAAGTAAGAAAATATATGTTTCTCTGTCACTGTTAATTTGATGCTCACCCGTGATAGATTTGTGAAAGAAACTGTAAAAAGCACTATTTATTTCTGTATGAGGTACTGCAGGAAATGTATGAGAAATGCTGTGGGGTTAATACACGCTTTGAAAAAAAAGCATAGGTTCAATGTATTTTGCATGTAAAGCATTATTCCTCCTCTGATTGTTTGGATCACAGGGGGAATATAATTAAAGCTCCAGTTCTACAAAAATTCAGCAGGACTGCCTGTGACAGCAAAGCTAAAAACACTCATTTGCCAGATAGGCAATTTAGACACTAGGATTCATAACTGACAGTTTGCTTGCTCATAAATTGTTTCTTCAGGGCTGATCTTAGGTTGGCTGTGTGCAGAGGGGATCAAGCCATGTTCTGAGGCAAACCTGCTTTGTTATATTTTGATAAAATGGTCTGGATTATGGTTTTCCCTCAAATTATTAACAGGCACAAATAGTGTTTGATTTAACTTGTTTTTTTATTTATATAATGATCAATGACAGGGCAATGTCTGAATTAGTTTGGATATCATACTACTGTTTTTATTTGACCTGTTTTCTACATTTGGATGTGTTTCCTTTTCCTGAATATAAATATCCATAAAAACAGGTTGAAAATTTCTGGTCTCACCTAATTATTCACTTTGTTGTGGCTACTGCTATCTTTATGAGTTTGATTCTACACTTAGGTGCCAAAGTTCCACTTGGTGGCCTGCTAACATACATTTTACAAATAAAAACCCCTCTATTTAATCTAATTTTAATGAAATCTGCTTCTCAGAGAATCATAGAAATAAGAGAAAAGTCAGCTTGTGCATTTTTTTCAGTTGTGTAAAACTATTTTCCAATTCCTGACTCTAACATTGTGGGGTTTTTTTTTTATTATTTTTATTATTTATGAGTAGTCTGTTACTTACTGTATTAAGATAGAAGGCTTTCTTTGCCTCTGAAGTTCGAGCAGTTAGTCATGTTATTATTATCCACAGAACATTGTTTTTCCTATGGAAAGACTGGTAGCTGTGCTGTTCATAAGCTGGCTACTAAGAAGGCGTAAAACCCCATACAGTTCTGACTGTTCCTCTGTACATGGAAAGTACAAAATAATTTAAGAACTGTGTTTCTCTTTTTTACTCAGGCGATGTTCCGAGTAAGATTTCAGCAGAATTGCTTTTGTGATGCAGCAAAAAAACCCAAAACAACCTGTCCAAGGACTCTGCTGTTGGTCCTCTGTTTGTCCTCTCTCCTTTTTTATGTCTTGCAAACAGTCATCGCTATTACCCAAATTAACCTCTTCTAAGTTTTGCTTTTTCCACCCCCTGGTGCTTGGATCAGGCTTCACTTTGGGTGGGGTGAAAAGTAGAACTCTCCTAACATACAGTACAAATTAGGTCTTTTTAAAAGCAAAGACTTCTCTTAAGAATAGCTGTATTTTATTTCTGACAAAAGAAGGGAAAATGCAAGTGCAGCACAGTAAATCAAGAAGTCAAATGTGTGTAATCTGATGCCAAGTGTAAACATGTATGGACTTTACAAGGCTTGCCGACACTAGATACACTGATTTTCTTTCATTTGAAAAAGTGCTTTTGAGTTTTCACAGTAGTGCCTGTAAGAGGTATTCAGAATCACCAAGTGAATAAGAGCAGGTCTGAACACCAGCTCATGTTGAATTGGGATGTTTTTACTTTTTTATGGGCACAGTATTTTCTCCACAGAGTAGCTAATACAAATTTGGTAGATGTACCTCCATATGCAGTGGTTTTTTTTATTTTGCCTGGCTCTTTGGCAGAAAGTTTCTTAAGTGAATACTGTAAAAAGCTGCTAAAGAGTCAAAATATAGTTCCTCACATACTAATGTAACTGCTTGATTTCAAGAGAGGTTAAGCACCTATCTCAATATATTTGCTCTAAAGACCACCTGAATACTCTTTGAGCACTGAAGGGCCTGAATACCTTTCTGTGTTCACTGAAGGAAAAAAAACAAGAGAGAAAGTAGCAATTTCATTAATAAAGATGCTGTCTTGTCTGCCCTGCTATTTTATCAAGCTGCTGCATAACAAATCATGCTATTACTTTGTCTGTGCAGAAGTACTGCTGTAAAACTGTAAATTTTCAGGCTGCTTAACACTGCACTGAACAGTTTAAGCTGTGCTAATTATGTATCTGTAAGCACTCTGGTACTGACTGTGGGTTGGGTAGATCCCGGAGGTCTGACAAGACATTTGTCATGTAGTTTTAATGTTTGCAATAATTTTGCAGCTGAGTATTAATTTTAAACATATCACAAGGGTTTCTAAACACTAAAAAAAATGATGTTTGCAGTTACTGAGTGAGACTTCTGTTCTTCAGCCTTACCTCTAATTACATCCTGTGACTGTAAGAAAGGGTCTTTCGTTTTTGCTTGTTCATGCTTCACAGCAGTTACCAGATTGCATCTATATTGTTGTTGGGAGGCAAATGCAATCACTTCAGCTCTTTACATTTCTTCTGAAGACAGTGAGGCATGTGATGGTCCTCATTTCTAGTAAAGAGGAAGATACTGAGCAAAATGCAGTTATAAGACTTTGTGCTGAGAGACATCGTGCCCCACAGTGGATGCTGTGAGCCTGATGTCCTGGCATGCAGGGAAAGTGAAAAAGATCTGGGAGATGTTACATCACCTTTCTTCCTCCTCTCCTTCCTTTTCCTCAACTGGCAGTGGCTGAGGGCTGGTGCAGCCTACCATTTGAGCTACAGCAGCCATGGGTCTGATTCAGCCTAAGCTACTTGGCACTTGCTACTTGGGCAGCAGAAGCCAGCTGAAAGAGTGGATGACTTGCAGCTCTGGAGCAGTAGAGTGTCCAGGGAGCTGCGGTGGTAATTGAGGATTGCCATACTAAACCAATGCTATACAAGTAATGCTGGACATTCCCTGCATAGCCTGTAGACAGAAAGAGACAGAAAGATGCTGGGTTCACCCTATGTGGGAGACACTCTGTGGCAAACTGTCACCTGCCCTACTCTGGACATGTGAAGGAAATGGCTAGGGAGGGCAGTGCAACTAATGTCCTTCCATAACCGCTTCTGACCACAGCTGCTTCAGTAGGTTGTTGTTGCTCCTTAGGAGAGACTGAAAGGAAGGGATGGGATGGTGTGCTGCCTGTGCCACTAAACCTGAGGGACACTTTCCAAAGAAGGATCTAGAAAGCCTAGATAGACTCATACAGTGCTTCTCTTTCCCTCCCCTCCTCCCACAAGCTTTTTCCATGTAAAAATAACAAGAGAATTGGCTCCTAAAAGTAACTTGGATGAATATAAACTCTTGAAAGTGTCACGTAGCCCTTGGAAATATTCCAGATAAATCCCATCTTATTTGGAAAAATTGCTTCTTGAAAGAAATTCACAAACATTGGTCTCAATCCAAAGCCATGAAATCAACAGGGAGACTCTCATTACAGAGGGCTTTGGATGTGGCCCATTGGTGGCTATGATCAGAATGATGGTGTGTTACAACAGATCATTTTTAGATTTTTTGTTTTACAGATGCCTGCAAAGTTCTGGTTAGGGGAGAGAGGAAAGAACAATCTTCATCTGCCTTCCACTGAAATCTCCTCTTTTCCAAAGCCTTTTAAATTATTATGGACTGTCTTATTCTGCTATGAATGCAGTACCACCTCTCTTTTTACAAAGATAAGAGATATATGTAGCTATTTAGAATGAAGAGTGAAGACTTCTCATGCTTTAATTTTCTTATTTTCCTTAACTGCTTGGTTTGTTGGATTATCTGAATCCATGGATCATCCTAGGTGGCTTGAATATCTATGTCACAGAATAAGGGACAGAGAGAACAGCAGGGACTAGAAAAAAAGAATCAAAGTTTGTCCTAATTAATGTGTTACATGCAGAGTAATTCAATGTGCTTTTGCAGAACAGAAGCTTGAAACTGTCCACTTGTTAATTTATTTTGCATCCATTTTTTAATATTTTTATTTTTTTTTTTTTACTCAGAACAGTGGGGACAGAATGTGATTGCTTTGTCAGAAAAGCACAGGCTTCTTTAGAAGAGAACTGATAAACACAATTAAGAGTAAAGCATTCATCTAGAGGTTGGAGAAAGTAGTTTACTGTGGTGTTATTATGAGGTAGGGTATCAAGATAGATAGTATCCTTATCTGTAGAAAAGCCAAGAAAAAATTAGCTCACTGCAGAGAATATGGGGTTTTTAGATCATAGCTTTTATTATAATCAAACCCCATCTTCCAAGAACTGTAAGGCTCTAAGGTCATGAAAGAAATCACACATTATGAAAGTAAAATGTTTGTGTTCTTTAATTATCTTTCTGTGTTTGGTGCTGTTAGATTTTGGTTTCAGGCTTGTCTTTGTCACCAAGAGGACCAAACAATTTTTTTCTCTCATGAAGCTGAGATTTCCACAAAATCACATGATTTTTTAATACATGACTTTAAAAAAAGCCTGTTGTAAGACTCACAGTAGAAACTTTAAGAGCTCACGGGACTGGCTGTGCATAAAGTACAAGCTGATGGTAGATAAACAGGGTCTTCAAACTGTCACAAATACATTCTGTTCCTCACCTCAACTGGTAGATATCATCTTAACATTCTTAAATATTGTGCTTACAAACTCTCAAGGAGTGACTGTTGCCCTTAACTGTACAGAATAGTCTCTATTGTACCTGCAGAGGCAGAGGCTCTCCCATGCCCAGTTGGCAGCTCCAGGTGCGCCTCTTCTTTCCTTTGTACTGAGAAAGGAGAAAGCAGGAGGCAAGAGGATGCAGTGTGGGCTCTGCCTGTCTCTGTAGTTGCATTTTCCCAGAAGTCATGAAGGTGTTGGAGGGATGACAGTATTGATAGGTTGTCCTATTGACAAGTGTGGAAATTGAATAGAGAGAATTTTTTTCAGGTCATCCAGAAAAACAGGCAATAGCACATCTGCAAAAATTGCACTCTGTGAGAGAAGCGGCTCAGAATGCTCTAGTGGGTTTCATTGACTGGCCTGCTAGGATTAGAGGTATGGCTGTGAGGTGTGTGTTTCAGAGAGATGAATCCAATTCCACTCTTCTGTTAGGCTCACAGTGAAGACAGTAATGGTCTGGAGACAGGATGAGATTTACAAATAAGCGCTACAGGCTTTGGGGACAATGGGATAGCAGGATCTTGCAAGTGGGCTCTGATGGCTCTTGCTGGAGGAGGTAAGAAGAAGAGAAAAGGTTATCTTTTCTGCCCTTAATTTTGAAAAGGGATAACCATTTTAAGTAGAAAGGAGTTTTAAATGGGATTTGGGCACCTAGGAGAGGATGATGTTGTCTTGCTAAGTCCCAGGTGAAGGAGGTTTGGCAGTCTCAAGGAAGAGACAGAGAGGTGTTCTCAATGACTGGGTCATGCACTCCCTTATCCATCAGTTTTTGTGGCTGGAGCAGGGCAATAGTACAGTGCTGTGAAGAGAGGGCATATTAATTCCTGATTTGCTCATCAGTACATCTTACCAGATCCTTTTTCTGGGTCCATGAGACTGAGCAAACAAGGAGAAGCTGTGGCACTGAGGTGGGGACTGAGGTATGGGAGGTAAGAAGCCTCTTAGTCCACTTTGACCAAGAAACTCCATGGTCTACTTGCTTCCATATGCAAAAGTCTATGTGATTTCTTTAATACTCTGCATTTGTGCAAATACAGGATTATTTGCTTTATGGCTTTTCAGTGGAACAGTAGTGTGTGTGTGTGTGTGTGTGTGTGTATGTGTATGTTCATTTACAGTAAATGTGGAAATAAGGGAGACCTGAGAAGGATAAATGAAGAGTCAAAGCGAATCTCGGAGGAGATAAGTGGTGAAAATGGGTAAACAGAAAACTCTGTTTCTGTGGGAAAACATGGAGGAACAAAACCACAAACAGGAGAGGAAACATCCAAATCTAAACAATGAATTGCAGCAGCAAGCTGCAGCAAATGTGATTTTAAAGAACGGGGTGTTCACAACAGACATGCGTCGCCGCTGAAGATGAAGTATGTGAGCACTGCTTTCCTGCTTCCCCATCCGCAGTACCTCCATGGAAAGTTCAGCCTCTCCTGTCTACCTTATTTGTTCAGTAGTGGACTTCATAGAACTGATCCAGTTCTCATTAAACTGATTTACTGGGTTCACTGGCTCTGCTCAGCTTCAGTTTATTCCTACTTTGTTTAACATTCGGGAAGTGTTGGGGGAGGGGACAGGACACTAATGGCCGTTCTCGTGCAAGTGGAGTGGTAGCTGATTTATTGCAAAGGTTATAAAGGAAAAGTATTAAGTGTGTTCCATTCTGCTTGGCAAAGTCATCCTGCACAATGTCCAACAAAACCCTGAGAGCACTGGTTTGTACCAAAAAAATAAAAGGGGAGGAGGGGTATGCATGTGTGTGGAGGGGGGATGCTCCACCAAAGATGTGCTCTTCTTCTTTTGAGCATTAATTAAGACTGTAAATCACAGCAACATGAAACAACTGTATTCGACAGAACGTGGACAGTTCTGGAGTTCTGCTGTGCTTGTGCGATCAGTTAGAATACCTACACTGAAATGCTAATGGGAGAGCAAACTTCAAAGAGAAATTTTGGCATGAAGGAGCGGTCAGCAGGACCATTACATGGATAATGTTGTAAAATAGACTCCTCCGTACAAACTCGGAAGGGAGGGGAATGAAAGTTTGAAAGGTTTATAGGAACTTAGGCTTCTTTTCCTTTCATGCATAAAGCCAGTCCCACATTAATTTGGTATGATTTTGAAATAGGCTTGTGTGTTTGTGTTTTGAATACAAGGGGGAGAGAGGAGGTGACAGCAAGAAAATTGTACTTGGATAATGAGAAGCTCAGTTAATAGTCTTTAAAATTAATTTTCCTTTTCTAATAAATAGTTGAGAGAGCTCTTTTGTCACTTCATAATTAATGGTCATGTTCCTGGGTTTATAGGATTTAAAGCCTAAATTTGTTACAATCAGGTAGTTTTATCTTCAACAGAACATCAGTTATAAAAATTTATCCAGTACTTCCTGCACACATCTCATGTCCTAATTGGAAGCCATCTAATCTCAGTTTAAAGGTATTAAATAATACAGACACCCACACCCACCCCCCATGTCAGGTTGTTCACTTTGTTATTATGTATATACAATAAAGCTATATATTTAAAATTACACATAATTTTTCCATATTTTTTCCAAGTGTCTGCACCAAACTGCAGTAGAGCTGCTTTAGTGTAAATGAGAAGATTATTTTCACCCATTTTAGAATATTGCCCATTTGCTCCTCATTTTATTTTGGAGTAAAGCTACTGGATGCAAGTAACCTCTTGATGAAAAACGGTCTGTCCTTAATAGTAAATCACAAGCAACCGATTTCCCAGCACTACACATTTACGTAATTATATGTAGACTTGTGTCCAACTACTTGTCCTGGGTTCCTCAAAACATTTTTGGTTTGCCAAGTGTGGTCTGAGATGTAATTCATAATGTGGGGGATTCCAGAATGGCTGATGAGGTTAATTTTCCTTCTTGTAGAACATGATATTGTAATAGAGATGCTCTCTTTAGATAGGCAGGATGAAAAAAAAAAAGAAAAAAAAGAAGAATGTCTGGAGTTACTTGTACTTAATACATAGGAACCAAGAGCACTCTTTGTAGCACTAGCCCCCATGCTTGTCATAAAGCTGCTTCTTCCACTGATCTTATTAATTTTATGCCACCAAAGGATAAACATCCTATGTCACGATACTATTCTGAAGACTTCTTCTTGATATAAATACGTTATTTCTATATTTAAATATAATATAAATGTTTATGCAATAAGCAGGGAAAGGGAATCCGTTCTGTTGCAGGAATGTGCATGCTAGAGGGTTTAGAGAATGAGAATTCAAGTGCCTGAAACCAAAGGTAGGGTTCACAGTAATTGAATTTGTCATAACTTGCAGAAAGCGACAATGTATCTGTATGCTATTTATGTTGCCAAGTAAAGTACTTGATGTAAAGCTAGTATGTCCACTGCTTTGACACTGTACTAGTACTTCAAAACTGTACCTCTCTTTTCTCTAATGACAAAAAAAAAACACATTACCTGACTTTGTATTACATTTATGACAGCATCTTTTTTCTTAATTGGGAACCAGGATTGTGCTGGCTTAGCATGCAGTGCCTTTCAGAAGTACTTAGATGGTCTTGAACAAGAATAAATGCATGCTGTTTGCTGAAAAGGGTTGAACCATAGCATAACCATATGTTTGAAGAGGCTTGCACTTGCATGTAAGACTTACGCTGGCATGTCCAGATGTAAATAGTTTAAAGGGTGCACAGTCTTGAGCTGTACCTATGCTGGAAAAAAAAAACCAAAACAGTCTTGTCAAGAAGGCTGAGATAAGAGTAGACATCTCTGTTATTTCCCTGCTGTTCCCTCTCTACCAAGAGAGGAAGTGGCATAAATGAACACTGTATTAATAATTCTTTTTAAAAAAGATATTTCAGTGTTATTAGAGAAGTTCATACGAAAGGCACATTCTTGGCTTGTCACTGATTTCTGTGGACCTAAACTAGGATTCTTACATCCAGCCAGAGTGGCTGCATTCAGCTGCTAAGGATATCCTTAGCTGGATATTTAGCCACCATGGCAAAAGCATACTTTAGTTATTCAATTGTCTTTCTGACAATGCAGTGGCTAGTTGAGATTGGCTGTGGCTGAATACATGGCCCCAAGCAAAGCATGCATAAAAGACTTCTGACCTGAAATGTTTGGCAGATGCAAAGGATATGTCCCAAGATATGTCGTTAAAACAAGCATATTATGACCTTGATTTCCTAGTTGTTCTGACGTGTGTATTCCTGTTAATTCTTGGATCATCCAAGAAGAATACCTGTCTGTAGCCCAGGGATTTATGTCAATTCACAGATTACTTTGTGTGCATGGGAAGCAGGCAAAGATTTCTGAGTGAGAGGTGATAAAAGGAAGCTATTAAAAAGGAAAGTGCTGGGCTTTTCATTTCTTGTTGACTTTAGAACACTATCCAGTGTGTTCCTGGGAAACACAACTCCATGCAAATTAAATGCTTGGAATTGCTAGCCAAGTGAAAAGCACTGGCTAGTGCTGTGGAAATGAATGGGCTTTCTGCCTATGCTGGCTGAATCTGTGATTGTGGAACAGTGGAGCAAATGCCCTTCAAGCATTTGTTACTGATGCGGTTACTGTTCCACAGTGATGTTTTATCAGTCTCTACTCTCAGGTAAGCATGCTTCAAGTCTCATCCTGTGTCAAGCATGTTGTCTTGGAAGACAGAACACCCAAAGTGAGTTTAATGGTTTGCTTTTGTCTCCAGTGTGATTCTTGGTAGGGAGCTGGAGTGGCATATTTTTTACCCAGTTCTCTTTACTGTCTATGGAGAAAACTAGCCAATGTTTACAACATGTCAGTCTCTTTCAGGCATCTGCCATGGAGAAGTTTACATTTAGTCAGATCAAACCAGATTTTAAAATGCATTAAGATGTCCAGTACACACTGGACATATCAAAAGATGGTCCTATTCTCTGTTCACTATTGGGCATAGGAGCTCTAGGTGCTGGAAATATATATAGTGGAGATGATTGCCAGCAGTTTTGGCCCAACTCAGCCAGCACTCTTTTGGACAATTCCTGGGAGCAGTTCAGGTTTTAAAGACAAACCAGGAGTTGATGCTGGTGTGGGTGACTTGGATGCAGTTCTGTCCTAGAGGCTAGAAGATGCTGGTAGGTTGGACATAGTCCCTTCTGGGCAAATAATCTGCTGTGCCATAGGATGGTATGTCACTGTTCCTTGTTTATTCAGTCTTGGCCATAGCTTTCTCTGCCTTGAAGTTGTTCATGAAGGTAAGCTAAAGCTTGTGGAAGATCACCTGTCTGGGGGTAGTTTACAGCCAGAGCAGTTCCTTGATCCATTTTTGCACACAGCTGTACAAATGATTGTGTCTTTATCATTGGAGAAGACTGGGGTGAAGGAAGGTAAATGGAGAAAGAGGGGGTGGCAGCAACTGCTTTTAAAGCAGCATTGCTGCCAGAAACTTGTTCTTCGAATGACCCCCTGTTGACTTCACCTGCCAATCCATGATCGTTTGCATAGTTCAGTATCCTGGCTTCAGGGAGCACCAGAACAAAGGCTTTCCTTAAAAAAAAACTCAGGCCTTACTCAGATAAAACTCCCACTCATGCCCCAGGGAGTTTTGCATGATGAAGGATTACGGGATGGTGTCTCAGCTTTGCAATGTGTACTGCTTGTAGCCACTTCTTAGTTTTGAGGATGAGTAAGAGTGTGCCCATTTACAGGGAAACTTTACATTTGCTCCCACTCAGTTTGCTAGAAACACTTTTTACCATCCTTTTTGTAGGCTGGTGGTGGGGCTTTTGAGGAACTTGCAGGTGAAGAGGAAGGGCAGCCACCAGAAGGAGGTGTCTTGGGTGAATGTGGGGAAGAAGAGGGTTTTGATGATCTTAGCAGGCAAGTAGTGGCATTTAGGTTTCATAAGTTTCCCATACTCCCATCCACATGTCCCCCAGGATTTCAGAGGTGACGAGGTACTCAGCTCCTGCAGGACTGCTGTTAAGCCCAAGCCCAGTCTGTGAGTGTCCTTCAGTGTTTGAGCATCCTGAGATACTTTCCCCTCTTTTCCTGGTGTGGCAGGTATGCTGCATCATGTCTTTAGTTTCTCTGATTCTGCGATTACTCATGGTTATTTTGTGTGAATAAAACAGGCAGATGTTGCAATACCTTCCTCATCAGCATGTCCTGCAGTTTCTGTTTCCTTAGATGAGGCAGTAAAGCAGTCACTTGAGGGCCAGAGAATTGTGCCTCATTTCATCACCTGGAAGGTGACTAGTTAAAATCTAACTAGCAGTCTCACACCCAGTGCCTGACAGGAACAGTCTTGAAGACTATTAAGAAAATAAAATTTCCCTGCTCTGTCATATAATGGAAATGAGTATACTTCAACAGCCATCCACTCTAATCTGTTAGCCAGCCCTTAGCAGCTTACCAAAGCCTGTATTTAACCTATTTCCCTAATGGCAATTAAGAAATGTTTTCATTTCCCAGGGAGAGGATTGCCAATGAAATCCCCCTCTTCCCCGCCCCCCCCCCCCTCCCCCAGCCCCATCCTGTGGCTTCTCTCTCTCCCT